>PVKN010005089.1:0-31735 GCA_004027915.1 Capromys pilorides
GGTTGGTTCCTTGAAGAGGCCCCAGGCCAGATCTAGCCTCATTGTAGTTAACTTCTGCTTTAGATCTAGCTTCATGGCACAGTCTGACAGTACTCTCTGGTACCCAAGTAGTTGTTTAGCATTCTCTGGAAAAATACAAGCATGCCCTTTGCCCCAAGTTAGCAGTGGACTGAGTTCCTTTGATAGTCCTGCATGGAAATCTCTCTTAAGGACCTTCTTTAGCCCTTTTTTCTTACCTGATTTGTCTTTATGTTGCTGTAAAAGTTTAAAAATTTAATAGTATATATATTGACAAGTGAAGTTGGCAGAATTGATTCCCCCTTTGCTTTAATAGAACTTTGATTGAGATTTTAGAAGAGGAAGCCATGTATTTTTCATTATTATTTATTTATTTGTTTTACTTTTAATTTATCTGAAGGATATGACAGTTAATAGCACCAGAGAAATTAGTCCAAAATCAAGATAGGGCCAATTAATGTTATCAAATAAAGTCTGAGAATCATCAATGGTCAATTTGAATAGTTTGGGGCACAAAATATCTTTGTTGTATAAGTTGACCCAAATATGAAGAAGTTATAGCTTGAACCCCTTTGGAGGCCACCACTAGGCCTCTTATTAGTTAAATGGGATGTCAAAATCAAGCAACTGTTTAAACTTTTAACTGTTATTTCCTATTTGTTTGTAAAACATCGAAACCCTATTTTAAATGCTATTTTCAATTTAGGACAGTTTTAAGCAACCACACTTAGCTAGGAATCAAAAGAATTTTAAGTAATCTTTTAAAATATCTTGGGGCAATGGCCTCACACCTTTGTAACTGCTTCACCTGGAGGCCACTCACACTTGCATCTGAAAAGCCCTTGAAATGTTTTTTAATTTTTATTTTTTAGCCCACTACTTTCTTTTAACTATTTAAAAATTTTTTAGCAAAAATGAATGACCAATTGAGCATTATAAGGATTTGGTGTGGTTTAAACAGTAGTTTGGTTGGACAGAATTATAACTTTGATTTCCTTGTATAAACGGCATTGATTACACCAAACAAAACTTGTGGACCATGTAACACTGTGGCTGTCTTTAGTTAATTTTACTCTATAGGTGCACTGGCCTAGCCCCTAGCAGCAGCTTAATTGTCTTAGCACCTACAAAGGGTTTTCTTGAGCCTACATTACTTCTCAAAGCTTTAAGGGAACTCTGGCCCTGTAGCCAAGGCCTCTGCGCATAGCCACTTGGTGTTACCTGTCATTCTGCTGACAATAGGGCCAGGCAATGCAATATGAGCTTAATATGCATAGAGAAGCTGACTTCTATTTTTAATCAGCAGTTAAGTTTTAATTTGAAAAGGTTTAGTGGTAGATATCATAAGTAATATTTCTCCTTCATATCCACTATCAAAAATTACCAAATGTACAAATACACCTTGGGCAATAATAGTACTCCTTTTTACAATCAGAGCTACGATATCTTTTGGAATAGGGCTGAAAGTTCCAGTTTTAACTTAGTAAACTCCTTAAGCAAGAAGCAAAAGCTGATTTTCCACAGCCATCAGATCTAAAGCTGTGCTTTTGCTTCTGGAGGTTGCATGGTGAAGATCTGCAATCCTGCATTTGATTGAAATTTGGGCTGGCCAATGGAAACTGTGGGTATTCCATATTGTTTATCTTTGGGCCCCTGGATGATAGGCCCCTCCTTCAGTTACTTTGAGATTGCAAGGGTTGGCCGCCAGGTCTATCAAATCTGGAGCAGCACTCATTAACTCAGCGTTCACCTTTTCTACATCTCAGACAAAGTCCTGAAACAGTCTTGCCATTTTTATATCCTTTTCTTTTTATTTTGTCCTTTTCTGCAATCTTTTCTCATATGACCCGTTTTTCCACATTTAAAACATTTGGTTTGATTTTGCTTAAAAAAAGACTGTAAGGCAGCTGCTAATAAATTAGCTTTGTATGGCTCTGAGCCAATATCAGTACAGGCCTTAATATATTCTTCCAATGATGCACCCTGTGTCTTTAAGGGACCTAGAGCCTTTTGACATTCGGTATTTGCATTCTCAAAAGACAAAATATGTAACAATAAATCCCTCAAATCTGGTGCTCTCACTGTTTTGTGTATAGCTTCCCTTAATCGGGAGACAAAATCTACATATGACTCCTTATTAGATTGCAGAACCTTAGCCAATGACTTTGGAGCATCCCCTGGCCTTTCCACTTTTTCCCATGCTCTCAAGCAACAAATGTGAGTTTGCACAATAGCCACATCATCATAGTGCAGTTGGGCTTGGTTACCAACCCAGGCCCCTGACCCAGTGAGTTTGATCTGATGAAACATGAACTGGGGGATTTTGTCCCCTTCTCTTGAATATCTGCTGCATCTTTCCACCAAGTTCTAAATTGTAAATATTGGCTTGGCTCTAAAATCGTATGACACAAAACTTCCCAGTCACGAGGAATTAATCTAGGTTCATTTGCCAATTCTTGTATTAATTTAATCACATAGGTTGATTGGATACCATAGGCTGTTAACAGCCTGCTTTAAATCTTTAATAACCCTAAATGCCAGAGGTTGGTGTTCCCATTGTACATATCTTGGGGAAATTGAGCATTTGGTGAGTATTGTTGAGCCACTGCAGGAAAAATACCCAGTGGAGCAAAATAAGCTTCAGAATCTCCCTGTTGTCTCCCTTGCATAAGAGCCTGAGATATCACACTTTTATAAACTTTTATCGGGGCTTCCTTTCTTTCCTCACATGGAGGAGCAGAAGGGTTAAAAGATGCAGTAAGGGCTGAATTTTCGTGAACTGAGATGGAGGAACTACAGGAGTAGAGACCTCCATTTTTGCAATCAATTTAGAAATCAATTGTGATAATTGCTTTACCTGAGCTCACAGCTCACTTACCTCATTCTTAGTTTCTTTTTGTTCTACATCCTCCAAATCCTCAGATTCTGAGGAGGTGGTCTGAAATGCCATAAAGGTCCTTTTAGGAGTCAATTTGTTAGATTCATCCCCACTATACAGCATCAAGAAATTTAAAGAACTAACACTCTTGTTATTCCGATGAGTGCCTTCATGTAAAGGGTCTTGAGGGGGTGCAACCTTATCATAATTATGCACCACAGAGGCCCCTTGCTCTGTTTTCGTCCTTTTTGTTATGCTAGCATCTACATTTGAGAATGAGAGAGGCAGAGGTCTTAAAAAGGTCTCATGTGCAGATTTATATTTGTGCGGAAGCTGCTCTTGAGGTTTAGCAATATCAGCATCTGAAGCTGACCTGTTCAAATATTTCTGAGACTCTTCTGAGTCCAATTGCAATGGTTCCAAAGCTAAGGAAATTAAGCTACAAAGAGACCATACATGAAGAGAAATTGGGTCCCCATTTTGGTGAGCATGACACAGTGCTCTCATAACTTGTTTCCAAACTTTTAAGTTTAAAGCAGCCTTTTCCTTAGGCCAAAACCCAAAACAATGCCTTTTTATATGGGAAAATACCTCCACTCCTTTGCATATCATTCATATAAAACAGCTATACTCATTTTTTACTGAGGCGGGGTTTCCCATTACTCTGAACTTTTGCCAGTGGTCTCGCCTACTCTGAGCGTCCCACTTGGTCAGACCTCTCTTAACTCATCCCTGGTCGTCTTCTGTGCCCCATGTTGCGCGCCGCTTGTTGTAATGTTATATGTCAGTGCTGAAAGGAAAGACGAGAAGATCTGATGAGGTAGCTCAGAGGACTCACTGAGGTTTGTCCTTCAGTGAGTGAAGAACCCCTAAAGCAAATCAGCTTTATTTCAGGTAGTCAGTGTGGTCTTGTGTATAATCACTTCAGCAAAGGAGGACCATGTGCTTAGTCAGCAACGTGACCACCATCTCCATTAATTTCTATTCCTTCCCCATCATCAGGTTCATCCAGGGCCAACCAATAGCATTCCGAGCAAGGGAGAAAGCAGCAAACAGAGACCCCTCAGGTGAAGCTGCCATCCATCACCTGGAGTCCCAGCTTTCCGGCACTCCCTTCATCCCAGCTTTCTGGGATTTTCAGCAACGGACCACAGCTGTCCCTGGGCCCTGCTTACTACACTTCGTTTCTGGAAATACTAGTTAGGCTATAACAGGTAAGTAAGACAATGTATATGCTGCATTGTGGTACCTTGTTTATGTTTGCTTGCTTTTAAACCTAGAAACAGAATCACTGGAAATGGTACTTAATGTGGCTTACCTTTTAATCATTATCATTCCTAAGGGTTAACCTATGTACATGCCTATAGTCCATTACCTTTTCATTGTAGTGTAGCATTCAGTTGTGTGAAGATACATTCTCCCAACTACAAATGTTGTTATTTCTTTTTTATTAGTCTATCGTGTACAGTAGGTGATCATTTATTTCCCTCACTTTTTTTCTGAAACTCGTCTTAGTTACTGAATCATCTGGGCTATCCCTAGAATTTTCTTGCCTCCTCTCTTTTTTGTTTCCTTGTGTTTTTTTTTCAACTATCTCAGAGAATTCCTGAAAATATACTGTACTTTACCTATTGAGATTTTTTATGCCATCATATTTTGAATTCCCAAAAAGTCTAATTCTCTGAGTATTCCTTTTTAACTTACTATGCTGTTTTCATAAACATGAGTTTTGAAATATTCTTTTTTTTTTTTAATTATGGCTGGCTCAGCCTACCCTGGGGGTGGCGCTGGTGCAGCATGTGGTGCCGAGGCTCAAACCAGGGTCCCTGTGGTTGCCTAAGCTTGCCTAAGCAAGCACTTTATACTGTTGAGCCATCTCATCAGCCACTTGAAATTTCCTTTTACTTTCTGCATTTTCTGTTTTTTCTAATATGCCATATTGGTTGGTTGGTTGGTTGGTTGGTTGGTTGGTTGGTTGGTGGGTCAGGGATCTTTCATGTCAGTTTCTGCTCTGTGATGACAAATGATACAAAAGTAAAGGTACCACAGTGCTTATACAAAGTTCCAAGTCACCGATTGAGGCTGCCTGCTAGTAGTGTTCACAGTAGGACAATAAGGGGGGATAAAACTGGTTCATTGGGAAAACACCAAATGTTGGTAGCTCTTTTCTCTTGGCATAGTCAGTACACCCACGCACGCATGCGTATGCATGCGCACACATGGCTTCTTTTCTTCTTCCTAGGGAGTATAGCAGGCCTGCCATCACTGTGGCTCTTAAGGAGGGTAAGTGAGTTGAGTTTTGCCATTCACAAGTAGGCTTTCACATATGCTGATTTTCAATTATAGGCATTTGTTCCCAGCTCTTCTTGGGACCTCCCAATCCATAGCCTCTCTGTTTCAATGTTCAATCTTCTTCCAATAAGGGGGAAGATAATTGCTTAGCTGTATAAAATGGAGGCAGAGATCTGAGCATCTCACGGTTCTCAGATAGCCAAGGTCTCTTGTTTTCAGCCAGACTCCACTCCTACCTTCAAGTGTCTTCTACTTGGGAGCCTGCATTGAGGAATCTGTTTGCTTCTTTTCGTTTTGTACATCTCTCCTTTTCAGGTTTAAACTTCAATTTTCGCTCTTCACAATGGGTTTGCCACGAGAGCACAGGTGTAGTGAAAACCACCACTAAATCAAAGCCAAAGGGAAATGAAAAGACTCACATTAATATCGTTGTCATGAGACACATGGAGTCCATCCAGCAAGTCCACCACCACCGGCCATCAGATCTACAAATGCGGGGGCATCGACAAAAGAACCATTGAAAAATTTGAGAAGGAGGCTGCCGAGATGGGGAAGGGTTCCTTCAAGTATGCCTGGGTCTTGGACAAGCTGAAAGCCGAGTGTGAGCGTGATATCACAGCTGACATTTCCCTGTGGAAATTTGAGACCAGCAAGTATTATGTGACCATCATTGATGCCCTTGGATGCAGAGCCTTTGTCAAAACGTGATCACAGGCACATCTCAGGCTGACTGTGCTGTCCTGATTGTTGCTGCTGGTGTTGGTGAATTAGAAGCTGGTATCTCCAAGAACGGGCAGACCTGTTAGCATGCCCTTATAGCTTACACACTTGGTGTGCAACAACTAATTGCTGGTGTTAACAAAATGGACTTCACAGAGCCACCCTACATCCAGAAGAGATACAAGGAAATTGTTAAGGAAGTCAGCACCTACATTAAGAAAAATCAGCTACAACCCTGACATGGTAGCTTTCGTGCCAATTTCTGGTTGGAATGTTGACAACATGCTGGAGCCAAGTGCTAACATGTCTTGGTTCAAAGGATGGAATGTCACCTGTAAAGATGGCAATGCCAGTGGAACCACCCTGCTTGAAGCTTTGGATTGCAATCTTCCACCCACTCGCCCCACTGACAAGCCTTTGTGGCTGCCCCTCCAGAACGTCTACAAAATTGGTGGCATTGGCACTGTCCCTATGGGCCAAGTGGAGACTGGTGTTCTCAAACCCAGCATGGTGGTCACTTTTGCTCCAGTAAACATCACAGCTGAAGTCAAGTCTGTTGAAGTGCACCATGAAGCTTTGAGTGAAGCTCTTCCTGGGGACAATGTGCGCTTCACTGTCAAGAATGTGTCTGTCAAAGATGTCTTCTATGGCAATGTTGCCAGTGACAGCAAAAATGACCCACCAATGGAAGCAGCTGGTTTCACTGCTCAGGTGATCATCCGGGCAGATCAGTGCTGGCTATGCCCCTGTCCTGACTGTCACACGGCTCACACTGCTTGCAAGTTTACTGAGCCGAAAGAAAAGATTGATTGGGTGGTGAGATGGCTCAGCAGTCTGAAGCACCTGCTTAAACAAGCTTAGACAACTGTAGAGACCGCAGTTTGATCCCCGGCACCACATGCTCTGCCAGCCCCACCCCCAAGGTAGGCTGAGCCAACCATTAGATAGATAGATAGATAGATAGATAGATAGATAGATAGATAGATAGATAGATGATAGATAGATAGATGATAGATAGATAGATAGATAGATAGATAGATAGATAGATAGATAGATAGATAGATATGAAAAAAAAGATTGATCACTGCTCTGGTAAGAAGCTGGAGGATGGGCCCAAGTTTTTGAAATCTGGTGATGCTGCCATTGTTGACATGGTTCCAGGCAAGTCCATGTGTGTCGAGAGCTTCTTTGACAGTCCACTTCCGGGTCATTTCACTGTTCACAATATGAGACAGACAGTTGCTGTGGGTGTCATCAGAGCCGTGGACTAGGAGGCTGCCAGAGCTGGCAAGGTCACCAAGTCTGCCCAGAAAGCTCAGAAGGCTAAATGAATATTATCCCTAACACCTGCCACCCATCTTAATCAGTGGCACAAGATCAGTGTCAGAGCTGTTTCTGCCAATTGACCATTTAAGTTTAATAGTGAAAGACTGGTTAATGACAACACATCGTAAAAACTTCAGATGGAAAGGAGAATGTTTTGTGGACCATTTCTTTTGTGTGTGGCAGTTTTTAAGTTATTGGGGTTTTTTTAGCTTTTTTATTATTTTTAATAAGAGATAACAATATTATAGTTTCAAAACACATTAGTAGTACATTTGCAATAATTGACACATTGCATATTGTTGTCCTCATAGTGGTTATACAGAGCACAGGGTGTAGACGTGATAAATTTTCTAATCAATATTGGTAAAGAAAGAAAAATTTCTTCTCTTTGAACTAAGAGGAAGTAGTTGTATACATAGTCCAATGTTCCATAATTGCAGTGGGTTTATTGGGTTTTTAAAAAATTTTTATTTTATATTATTATTATTATTATTATTATTATTATTATTATTATTATTATGGCTCAGCCTGCCTGGGGGTAGGGCTGGCACAGTATATGGTGCCGGGGATCAAACCACAGTCCCCCCAGCTGCCTAAGCTTTCCTAAACAAGGGCTTTAGATTACTGAACCATCTCACCAGCCCAAGTTATTGGTTTTCAAAATCAATATTGTTGTTTTATTTTGTTTTTTTCAGAATAAGGGTTCAAACTCATGACCTCACACTTGCCAGGCAGGCACTTGTGCCACTGAACTATCTCCCTGGCCCCTAAAATCAACACTTTTTGATGGAAATAATTTGACCAAAAATCTGTCACAGAACTTTGAGACTCATTAAAACAAAGTCTAATGAGAAATGAATAAATGAATAAATTTCAATTTTCTCTGTTTTCCACTGATTTTGAGTTTCCAAACTATTCTTGACATCTGTCATGTGCTCCTATACCCTCGCCAATTCTCTTTGTCCCTGTGTTATTAAGCCTTTGTTGTTGTTATAATTGCTTTACTGTCATTTTGAGGCGTTGGGGACAAGAAGGAAATAAATGCATGAGTTTCCAAGGCACAATATGCCACCCTGCAATGCAGAGATGGATAAGTACCTGAGGGGAGAAATGTCAGAAACCAGAGGATGTCTTCAGGTTCTCTCAGACGTCTGTGGCAGCGTCTGGTTTTCAGAGGCCTCTCTCTTGCCTGCTGATTGCCTACCACTGTCAGTATTTAGTCAAGTGCAAAGTCAGGAAGAATTCTCTGCATGTGTGTGCAGGCCAGCAACTCTTTTTCAAAGAAAAACCAATTTACCAACTGAGGAATGTGCTGGTCAACTAGAGAAAGAGACTCAGGATAGAGGGCACAATTAAGTCTGTTGGAAAAGCACTGATGACCAAAATCTAGATGCACCTTCTCCACCCTAAATTCTCCCTTTCTAGAGTTCATTCTAGAGAAATAAGGGAAGGGGATGGTCTTGGGCATACTGGAGGAATAGCCCAAGATCACAGAGTTCGCGCTAGCAACCCCAGCTCATTCTGGAAGAGCTAATGCGCACTCTTCAAGCTTGCAGTCCTGCTGAGCAGCCAAGTCATGCCTGAGAGGTTCAGATAATGGGAGAAGGGCCTGGAACAAAAGCTCCTGCCTCAGTGACTCAGCAGCCGCTGCTGCCTCCACAGAGATACCTGCCTCTGCTCTCTTCAGACCGCTAGGATGCACACCAGTGAGGCAACTCTTCTCCGCTGGCTTTTTCTGCACTGTCACTCCAAAGACCTGCACCTGCATGTCTTGGCATTGAGCCTAGCAATCTACGTCCCCACAGGGGCAACTCTTAACAAGTGAGTGCTAAACCTAGGAGTCTGTTCCTTCAGCTATCTTTCCTGATGTGGGGCCAATTTTAAGAAATCTCTGGAGGAACTGAACCAAATCCTCCATGGGTCTTGATGTCACATCTCTGCCTGAACTTCTTTCTTCCCAGGGTAAGCTACCTGTCCACTTTCCGAAAAGTTTTCTCTGGGAATACTTCTTAAATATGTACATTAATCTGCTCAGAGTCTGCTACTGGAAACTCAGTCTAACAGAGCCTCCTCTTTCAGAATTCCATCCTAGGGGTTGGGGAGATGGCTCTATGGCACAAGTGTCTGTCTGGCAAGTGCAAGGTCATGAGCTCAAACCCCAGCAGTCTCACAAAAAAATAAAAAAAATTAAAAAGCCCCTGGAATCCCTTTCTAGGGGCCAGGAAGATAGCTCCGTGGCACAAGTGCCTGTCTGGCAAGTGCAAAGTCGTGAGTTTGAAACCCGGTCCCACAAAAAAAAAAAAAAAAAGATTCAGCACTACTGAAAAATGGAAATAATGAGAAGCCCTTTGTTTATCAAGACAAGAAGGAAGCTGAGGATATCACTAATTTTGAAATATGGAAGGATGGAAGTTTCTGTTAATTCTTCAAATGAAAAGCAGAGAACCAGACTTCTGCAGAGAACAGGGTCTGAAAGAGGAGGAAGCTGAGAGCTGAGGGTGGAGATGGTCTTGCAGCAGCAGAACAGCTGGCTTGCTACTGTAGTGAGCGTTCAGTGAAGACCACTGCTCACACAAACTCTGTGTGCGTGCGAGTGAGGCTTGAAGCAAGGGAAATCAAATGAAAAGGCTGCACCAGAAGCTGCACTGCAGAACCAAAGAGCATGATGGGAAGGCAAAATAATCCTGAATCTCAGCGCAGGCACTGGAAGAGGAATTGCGAGTCAGAGAGGACTAAGTTCTTATCCACCATGAGTTCACCACACACGTGCACATGCACACGCACATGCACACGCATACACTCATGCACACATACGCCCCAGTCCCCTGAGACTGAGAGGGATAAAACACCTTGCCTGAACTCTGGATTATACAGGGCAGGATAACATTGAAATAATTATTTAAGGACAAGATTTAAAATCCACCCAAGATGGAACCAGGCTTCTTGGCACACACCTGTAATCCCAGCACTCAGGAGGTTAAGACAGGAGAATTGCTGTGAGTTGGAGACCAGCCTGGGGGCTACACATGTGAGCACAAAGCCAGCCTGCGCTGCATAGCGAGACCCTGTATTAAATAAAATTTAAAAAATAAAAAATAAAATCTACCCAAGAAAATATTCAAGGGTATCTGTAGCCTCAGGATATCATTTCCAAATGATTATTTAGAAATTGAATCCTTGGGAGGGGCCGGGGAGATAGCTCAGTGGCACAAGTGCCTGCCTGGCAAGTGCAAGGTCGTGAGGTCAAACCCCGGTCCCAGGAAGGAGTTGACTCCTTGGAAGGTGGAGGTTACACTTCAAGGAAGTGCTGAGGCATCTGCTCGCAAGCCACAACAGAGCGGAGCCTGCAACAGGACACCGTGGCCTCACCTGTGGCTCGAGCCACTTCCCTGCTCCCTCAGGCCAGGCCAGTCCTGGAGCTCACTTCTGCCCATCCAGGGCTCAGCAGTCTGTCTGACAGCCCTGTAGTGTCCTCTCTCTCTTCCTCTCTGTATGGCCAACATCCCAAAGGTGATCCAGGACCACCGAGATCCAGGGCAGGCACCCGACATTATTCAACAAGAACAGAGAGCTCTGGCCCTGTCCCAGTCCCTGTTTGCTTCTCCATCTCTTGCCCATTGCATCCCTGCCCATGTCCTCCTGTGCTTCCCCCTTTTCTCACCACATCTCGTCTTTCTGTGTGTATCCTTTCTCCCAGTCCTGGCCTCTTTAGATCAAACTAGGCTGTGTCTCTAAAGAAGATGACGCAGCAAATTTGACAGTGCCCACAGTAATTGACACATCACGATGCAGTTCGTGCTGAGAGCTCCATTTTTTTCTATTTTTGAATAATCAGGCAAAGAACACTATTTTGGAGCTTTTGCTACCTCTCTGAGCAATTCCTTTAGAATGCTATGCTCGTTGGATTTTCTTTTGTTTTGTTTTGGTCAAAGAGTCCAGAAATTGTTGAGGTTTATGATTTTTTAGATTGAGACAGGGGCTGGGGAGAGAGCTCCATGGCACAAGTGCCTGCCTGGTAAGTGCAAAGTCATGAGTTCAAACCCCGGTCCTATTAAAAAAAAAAAAAAAAAAGAGCGAGAACTAGATTGAGACAGTCTTGCTATGTAGTCCAGACTGCTTGCACTCATCATTTTAGTGCAGGCTGGCCTCAAACTCACAGTGATCCTCCTGCTTCAGCCTCCCAAGTGTTGGAGTTACAGGTGTGTGCCACCACATCTAATTTTATGCTATATTTACAAATATCATTTTTACAGCAATGTGTATACTAAACTGGGCTTCAAATTCATAGCAGTCCCAGATTTCAAGTTGGGTCACAAGCTGAGAAGATAACCCAGTGGCATAAGCACCTGCCTGGCAAGTGCAAAGTCCTGAGTTCAATCCCTGGGATTGCAAAAATAAAAAAAAAAATTAGATCACATGTCTTTTTCTAGGACTCCTACAGAGACTCACAATCTAGAATATCTCTGTAGATTACTTTTGTGGAGAACATGCCTAATTTCCCTTTCTACACACTTAAGTATTAATTCACTTATTGATGGGCTCATCAAGCATATCTATATCAAGCTTGTGTCAATGACGATCATGTTGATTTGGTCTTGCCAAAATCATAGCCAACTTCCTTCTGTGGTGGGCTCTGTTTTGGCATTTGATATTCTAGAAATCAAAGTGAAATGAAAATTTTCAAATACCAAGAGACCGTGTGATCAAAGATCATTTTACCACTCATTTACTCTCTTCCTGGGCAATTCTAAGCAATATTCAACTCTCATCCACATTGCTTCCAGTCAATTGAAATTGCTCCTTTTTTCAAACATCTAACCAGCCTCAGATGTCTCAGAACATTTAGTCACTGATTCAAAAGAAGGAGGCATTGGAGCTCTTTTTATTTCCTCCCTAAGGGCAAAATATATGGGCCATGGTGTCCATGATGCCCGTTCATGGTGCCATGGGAGACAGTCCTGGGAGCTGAGCGTAGGTCCTGGTGCCTGCTAAGCAGATTCCTTGACTGTGCCGCTGAGCCACGTCCCCAGGGTCCACCCATATTCTTTTTTTTTTTTTTTTTTTCTTGTCTTTTTGAGACAAGGTCTCGCTACACAGTTCAGGCTGGCCTTGAGATCACTTTTGTAGCCCAGGCTGATCTCGAACTCGTACCAATCCTCCTGCCACAGCCTCCCAACTGCTGGGATTTCAGGCATGTGCGACCACGCTCAGCATCCACCCGTACTCTTATACCTCATTTATGATGTGTTCAACAGGCTCTCCTCTATCATCCAACCTAAACATGAAAACACCAAGGATTGTATTTCTCATTTGTTGCAATCTATGCTCACAGATTTTGTATGATCTGCTCA
Organism: Capromys pilorides; assembly: GCA_004027915.1. Taxonomy (NCBI): domain Eukaryota; kingdom Metazoa; phylum Chordata; class Mammalia; order Rodentia; family Capromyidae; genus Capromys; species Capromys pilorides. The sequence goes on from PVKN010005089.1 coordinate 12,586, forward strand.
GTGATCACAATTTTTATCTTTATGGGGTCAAAAGGTTTGTTTGTTCGTTTGTTTGTTTATTATTTTAGGTTCACAAAGAAAAGCTTGACTAACAGTCTCCCAGAACACTTAAGTACACTTAGACTCTCACAGTCAAATGTCAGAGACAGACATGCCAATCAAATAATCAAAAGACAGCGTAACACACAAAGGCATTTCTGCCTGTGTACTGTAGGCGCAGCAGGACCTGGGAGAAAAATCAATGGAGAAATCCTTACCACAATCGGCAAAGGCAAGAGAACTTGTTGACTTGCTGTGTATTTGTCAGTTACAGTAACATAACAAACACTGCAACCATCTCACTTACCAACACTGTGTACTTACTGGTTTCCCATTCAGGTGATAGGGCATGCTTTCTTCTTCTGGATATTTGGATGGAGAAGAGGTTACACTGTTTGTCTAGAGTGCACAGAGGAATGATAGGATGGTTTAGTATTTATTTTTCCTCTGTTCTACAAACAGAGGAGAAATTCCAAGACAGTAGGCAGGCCTCCTCTCAAAATACGGTGTAGTGGGTTTCTACTTTGTGCCAACCTGTGTTTAGATCTTTTGGGGGTTTTTCCAGCTCTGAGATGCTGGCTCCTGTCTCTGCTTCCTGCCTTCCTTCCCAGTTTTGCTGCACTTTGACCTTCATTTTGTCTAGGTTTAAATGAGTTTCACTTTAGGTCACGAATTCACATTAAATCTATTCCACGTCTGTGGCACCCACTTGGATCTGTGGCTACCTGATCATCATAGTTTATTTATTTATTTATAGATACAAGGTCTCACTACACAGTTCAGACACATAGTGATCCTCCTGTCTCAGCCTCTTCAGCAGGGGGATTACAGGCATGCACCACCACACCCAGTTTTAGGGCAGGCATGGCACGTGATACCTGGGATTGAACTCAGATCCTTGCGCTTTCCAGGCAGGTGCTTAGAGCCATCTCCCCAGCCCATGGTAATCATAGTTTAAAAAAAACAAGAGACATAACCCACCATGTAAGTACATTTTAAGCCTCTGCTCACATCAAGTGCGCTAAACATCCCCCTAGTCACGTGGTGAAGTCCAAAGTTCAGGAACGAAGAATGACCTTCTTCCTATGGAGATGGAGTGGGAAGTGAGTATTTGTTGAAAAATAGTCTATCGCCAGAAGAACCTTGAAGAGATCGTCCTAGAGACATATCTGGGGATACTGTGCTCAAGCAAGGTGGGCAGAACCAGTGCGTCCTGGAGAGGGACAACATCAGCAAAGGATGCAAAGAACGTTTAGAAACTTACGGGTGGAGCAGCAGCTTGGGAGGATGCGGGAAAGGTTCAGCACCTGTAGGATGTAGGCAGGAGCCAGAGACAGAAGCCAGCATCTCAGAGCTGGAAAAACCCCCAAAAGATCTAAACACAGGTTGGCACAGAGTAGAAACCCACTACACCGTATTTTGAGAGGAGGCCTGCCTACTGTCTTGGAATTTCTCCTCTGTTTGTAGAACAGAGGAAAAATAAATACTAAACCATCCTATCATTCCTCTGTGCACTCTAGACAAACAGTGTAACCTCTTCTCCATCCAAACATGCAGAAAAAGAAAGCACACCAAATCTCCTTTGCTTCATCATCTCCTCCATCCAGTATGGCATCTGAAAAATCTTTGTTGTAGCTACTTTAGAATGTGTAAACCATTAGTGACTCGTTTTAGAAATATTTTATTTTTAAGAAGGCACATATATTGAATTAATAAAACAAAATGGTACATGTGAAAGATTTACAGACTGTCCTCAGAAATAACCACTCCACTTGGATGTACCAGATTATATAATTATTTTACACGACTAAATTATCTTTCCTGAACTAGGAATCAAACCCAGAGACACTCTACCATTGATCTATATTGCTATTGCATGTACCTCCAGGTACTAGCATTTTTTTGTCTTTTTTTGTGGGGGGGGGTCTTTTTGAGACAGGGTCTCGCTATGCAGTTCAAGCTGGATTTGATCTCAATTTTGTAGCCCAGGCTGGTCTCAAACTCACACTGATCCTCCTGTGTCAGCCTCCCAAGTGCTGGGGTTACAGGCGTGCGCCACCACACCTGGTTATTAACATTTTTTTAATGAGGACTTTACACTGAGCTACATCTATATCACCCCACCACCACCCTTTTAACTTTATATTTTGAGACAGGGTATAAGTTTTTACATTTCCCAGGATAACCTCAAACTTGTGACCCTCCTTAGCCTTCTAAGAAGCTGGCATTACGGGTATATATCACCCCACCCTGCTATAATTATATAGTGTTTCATGTTTAAGTAAGTGCTGAATACCAAGTCGAGCATAGCCTATCATACCTTTTTCATTGCTGCATACTATTTTAATGTCTGAGTATACAATTATTTAATCTGTCTTTATCATAGCCTACCAATTCTATGATAAATTATACACTGAAAATATACTGTTAGTATGGCTTTGCTTGCTGATCTAAATAGCTTTTAAGCATAAGTTGCTGGAAATAGAACTATATGTTCAAGCATATACTCATGTAAAATTTTAATACAATTTGCCAAATTTCCTGTGAGAATGGCTGCATCATACGCACTCACAAAGGTGGCACTGAATGACAGCACTGGCTATTTTACACATTGGAAATATGAACAATTTTATCTTATTTTATTACAGAAGAATAATGCCTCTTACTTCCTGCTGAAAAAATAATTTTTGAATTAGAATTATCCTAGCAGCACTATCAACGGGTGCGAGGTTGGAACATAGATGTTTTATTAAGTATTAATTTCAAAATTAATAAGTTAGAGAGCAAAAGATAGGTAATCTTGATAAATAAAACTTGGGTGTTTCTTCAGAAAGACTAAGATAAAAGAGTGGAGCTGGGCGTGGTAGTGCACGCCTGTGACCCCAGCATTCAGGAGGCTGAGGCAGGAGGGCTGCTGGGCTGGAGGTCAACGGGGGCTACATGGGGAGTTAAAGGCCAGGCCCTGTCTCAGAAAAAAGGGGCAGGGGTGGAGGGGAAAGCATGAGCAAAGGAGAGGGGGAAAGAAACGGTGGGGTAGCAATGACAGGGATAACGATAGAGGGTTTTGGGGGTTTTTTCTTATTTATTTATTTATTTTTTGGTGGAACCGGGGATCCAACTCAGGACCTTGCACTTGCCAGGCAGGCCCTTGTGCCACTGAGCTATCTCCCCAGCCCCTTTTAATTCACTTTAATGAGAAAAAAGATAAAATAGCAATGAAACAGTCTCCAAACAGGTTAGTAGGATGGTTACAATAATTAATACATTGCCTATCATTGTCTTCATAGAAGTTATTCAGAGGACAAGATGCAGACGTGATACCTTGTCCAAACAATGGTAGTGCAAACCTTTCCTCGCAACGAACTAAGAGAAAGTAGCTGTATAACTATCCTAACTATCTTGGGTATACATATATTTTTTTTCTTTCTTTTTTTCACAACAAAATGGTCCTTTATACTTTTGCAAAATTAGTAACACGTGACACAAGGTTGCCCAGTGACTAATAGCTGACCTTAACCAGACAGGATGTTCATCCCAGGACCGAGGTAGCTTGTTTGCTTTAGGCACTGAGGCCTGGTCCTGCCTACACACATTTGATCCATTTCCTAGCTCTCCCGGCTCCCAACATATCCCCCATTTTTGTTTTGTCAGTGATGAGGGTTCCATTGCAGTTACAGATGCTGTATTTGGAGAAGACTTTAAAGGACCTTTTAGCTGGGCGTGGTGGTGCATGCCTGTAATCCCAGCACTGGGGAGGCTGAGGCAGAAGGATCCGTGTGAGTTTGAGACCTTTGTAGTCTGGGCTACAAAGTGAGCTCAAGGCCAGCCTGAATGCATAGAGAGACCCTGTCTCAAAGAGACAAAAAATAAATAAATAAAGGACCTTGCAATACTTCATGCCAGTCCAAAGCTAGAAATTTGAATTCAGCAAAATAACACAATGTATGGGCCGGCGAGATGGTTCAGTGGTCTAAAGCGCCTGCTTGGGAAAGCTCAGGCAACTGCAGGGACTGCAGTTCAATCCCCGGCACCACATGCTGCGCCAGCCCCACCACCAGGGCAGGCTGAGCCAGCCACAAAAAAATAAATAAGAAGAAACAAACAAACACAACAAGCAAACAAATAAATAAATAAATAAATAAAATTTAAAAAAAAAAAAAAAAAAAAACAATGTAGTCCAACAGTCCGTAATAGTAGTGAGTTATCAGCACAACTGGCAATTGTCAGAAGTTGTTGATTTTGAGCCTTTTACAGCTCAGCATTTTAAAAATTCTTTTCTTTCTTTCTTTCTTTCTATTTTAGTACAGGGTCTACAAGGTCCACAGGATTCACAGAGAGACGTAGAGATTCACCTATGCTCAGCCTTCCAGGAGCTGGGATTACAGGCATGCACCACCACATCCAGTCCCAATCACCCTCTCAGTGCACCCTGAGGGCGGGGCCGAGGATCGAAACTAGCCCCTGTGCTCTCCCTAAGCAGGCACTTCAGTCCGCTGAGCTATCTGGCTGGCCCTAACTGTGAAACATTCAACACCGAGCACATATCTATTGGACAGGGCACTCAATATGACAACCAAAATGTTTGTGTCTCAGGACAGTATCACTAGGTAAGAAAAAGAAATAGGCGGATCAGTACGAGTCCAGATCGAGTAGTGAGACCCTGAAAACCCTGTAGTCCTTTCCCTACAATGCAAAAGAAAACAGAAAGAAATAGAGGGGATAGATCTTAAAGGAAATAGAGCCAGGCGTGGTGGCCCACGCCTGTGATCCCAGCACTTGGGAGGCTGAGGCAGGAGGATCAGTGTGAGTTCAAGACCAGCCTGGACTACAAAAGTGAGCTCAAGGCCAGCCTGAACTGCATAGCGAGACCCTGTCTCAAAAAGACCAAAAAAAAAAAAAAAAAACAATGCAGCCACATACTTCCCTAAGCATGCGCAGCAGGGATTGATATGCTAAGTAAGTATCAATCACCTTGAAAGAACCTGAAAAGGTCACTAGCCCAAGCCCCAAAGGAAGAGAGCCTGTTGCATATTCATGCCTGCTTGCTACTCACTTGCTTCCCCATTTGGTACTGGTTAACCAGATTTACCTGAGCAATGGTGCTTGTAATCTCATTGGTTAACCATAGTTGTGTTCCACCTCATGCCCACCTAAGCGAGTTCCCATGTTCTCCACCACCTTAGACTCACCTCACTGCATGGTTGTCCTCTATAAAAGTCCCTGGAAGAGACAGCTTCCCGGGGGCCATCCACTCGGGATCACCCTTGTATCGTTTCTTGGGCAGGAGCTTTCTTTCCCTTAATAAATCTATTCTTCTCATAACCTTGGTTTGTTCCTAAAATTCATTCTTTGGTTTTAGAGAACACAAACTCGTCCCAGGTACTTTTCAGGTTGGGAGATCATTTTTCCCCTATATTACTTTGGAGGTTTTTTCTCCCTGTATCATTTGGAGCTTCCCTGTATCACCAGCACCACAACAAATAAATAGGTAATTTAATATGTAAGTGTAACACCTATACAAATCTGCAAGCATTTTATATTCCAACAATAGACATTTAGTAACTACAATGGGGAAAAAAGGAGATTCTACCTGCAATTGCATAACTACAAACTGTCTTTTTGTAAAAAAAAAAAAAAGTGGGGGCCAGTGAGATGGTTCAGTGGTCTAAAGCACCTGCTTCGGGAAGCTTAGGCAACTGCAGGGGCTGCAGTTCAATCCCTGGTACCACATGCTGTGCCAGCCCTACCCCCAGGGTAGGCTGAGCCAGTCATAATAAAAAAATTTTTTAAAAAGTCTTTTTGTGACTATAACCAGAAATATAGAAAACTTGAAGATACGAAATATTCCAAAAGAGAGAAAAAGAAAAACTGAAAAGGCAAGAGAAGAATACCATCCTTAGTTTTGAGTCATATTATGACTTTAATATAATTTGTTTCTTAGTTTGGTTTTTTTTTTTTTTTTTTTTTTTTTTTTTTTTTTTTTTTTTTTTTTTTTTTTTTTTTTTCTGTCATTTTGCGACAAGGTCTCGCTATGCAGTTCAGGCTGGCCTTGAGCTCACTTTTATAGACCAGGCTGGTCTGGAACTCACACTGATCCTCCTGCCTCAGCCTCCCCAGTGCTGGGATTACAGGCATGTGCCACCACACCCAGTTCTTTTAATATAATTTCAATAAAAATCTGAATAGGATTATTTTAGAACTTGAAATGTTTTAAACCTCATACACATAAGAATATATGCATGAAAGCAATATATAATGTATTAACCACTGTTACCTTCCTGTCATATCATTTTTTTTTTTAATTTTTATTTATTTATTTGTTTGCTTGTTGTGTTTGTTTGTTTCTTTTTATTTATTTATTTTGTGGCTGGCCTAGCCTGCCCTGGTGGTGAGGCTGGCGCAGCGTGTGGCGCCGGGGATCGAACCGCAGTCCCTGCAGCTGCCTCAGCTTTCCTAAGCAGGTGCTTTAGACCACTGAACCATCTTGCCGGCCCCTCTGTCATATCATTTTGAGGTTTTTAGTTTTTGTGTTTTCTGTAGAGTTCATGGATCGGCCAAATAGTTCAGCGGGTTAAAGCATCTGCAAGCAGGCCCAGGGTCCGGGGATTCAATTCCTGGGTCTGCCATGCTGACCCTGCCCCCAGCCCAGGGCACTGAGATGGCAATTGAAACTGCGTGTGGTGGCTGAAAACAGGAGGATCACTATGAGTCTGACTTGTGTAGTAAGACCCTGTAGACCCTGCACTAAATCCATTTTTAAAAAAAGAATTTTAAAAATTAAATGAAAACAAAAAAGGATATATGCATGGGCTGGGGAGATAGCTCGGTGCACTAAGTGCTTGCCTGGCAAGTGCAAGATCGTGAGTTCAATCCCTGGTACCACCAAAAAAAAAAAAGGATGTATGAATGAAATGAATCAAGAAACTTTTAGGCTTGGAGCCAGAAAATAACAAGATGTCCATGTAACTGATATCTGACTGAGGAAAGCCTTTTGCTACTGTGTTACTACATCCAAAAATCTTTCTTAGGGCCATCAAGATGGCTCAAGGGTCTAAAGTGCCAGCTTAGGCAAACTTAGGCAACCTTAGGGACCGCAAATTGATCCCGGGCACCACATGCTGTGCCAGCCCCACCACACCCAGGGCAGGCTGAGCTGGCCATAAAAAAAAAAAAAAAAAAAAAAAAAGACAGAAGTCTTTCTTAAGAGACAACTTCTGGGCACCCCTCCCCCTTCCTCTGGCCTCTATCTTTAATCTGCTGCTTGTGACAGCAATTCTGAGGGTGAATATGTGCAAGCTGGAGTCCAAGGATAAAGTTACATTCTAGCAGAGCAGAAAACTAGCAGGAGCATAGACCCAGGAAGTGTTCATGAAAGGAAAAAAATTGCACCAACTCTAGACTCACCTGTGGCTTAATGGAAGAGAGAAACAGACTGTTCTAATAGTCACTCCTATTTTGGCTTCTGTTTGCTAATGCTTACATCTAATTCTATTAAAGCAATCTTTCGTGGTCCAGGGATATAGCTCAACAGCATAAGCATCTACCTGGCAAGCACAAGGTCTTGAGTTTCATCTCCAGTACTGAAAAAAAAAAATTAAATTAAAAGTAAAACAACTTTTCACGTTGAGTGTGGCAGAGCTATCTCCCAAGCCCACCATGCATATTTTAAATTTTAACAAATGGACCAGATTGCTTTCCAGAAAATCTGCAACATTTAAATTCCCAGGACAAGGTAGGTGAGCACCACCGTTTCTCCACATCCTCATGAGCAACAGCTCCTATTTATTCTTTTAGCCTGGTAAATATAAAGTGCTTTTGCTTCAGTTTGCCCTTCCCAGACTATTCGTCGGAATATGGTAATGTAAGACTCATCTCTTAACTTACTGTTCCACATAACAAGATCATTTTATCAAAATTAAATGAAAGCCTTTGGGATTCTAAATGGAATTACAGTGAATTGTACATAGATTTTGAGACAATTAAATTTCTTCTTATTGAGCCTTCCCATGCAAGAACATTGTAAATTTTTTTACTGGATTAGTTCCTTCAGGTTTTTCTTTTTCTTTTTTGGGGATAGGGTCTCACTATATAGTTCAGGCTGGCCTTGAGCTCATTTTGTAGCCCAGGCTGATCTCAAACTCAGCCTCCCAAGTGCTGGGATTATAGGCATGTGCTCATCAAATTGTATTGTTAATATATACTTTTTCTTACTGAGATTTCTTTCATGTACCTGATACACAATAACATTAAAAAAGAGAAAAGGGAGACTTAATTCTATTTGCAATGCTTATATTAAGTATTTCCTTTTCCTTTTGGGGGCATTTTTCTACACCCTCCAAGACTATGGTAAATAATAACACTGTGCTTCCTGCTTTCCATTCCTCTCTCTCCTTTTTTTTTTTTTTTTTTGCAGGGAATCAAACTCAGGACCTTGCACTTGCCAGACAGGCACTTGTGCCCCTGAGCTATCTCCCTGGTCCCCTCCTCTCTTCTATTGCAGGATTCCTCTACTTGTATCTTTTGGTTTTTTTTGTTTTGCGGGACTGGGGTTCGAACTCACAACCTTGCACTTGCAGGGCAGGCCCTTGTGCGATGGCACTATCTGCCCAGCCCTCTCCACTTGTATCTTTAGATAAACATCATCATACCTTATTTAATGGCAAGAATAATGTCTGATTTATCAACACTCTACCCTAGCACTCAGAATAGGCCAGATACTATCAACATCAAGAATATCTACATTTCAAGAAGAGAAAAGCAGGTGCGCCAAATAGCTCAGCAGACTCCCAAAGGTGGTGCACACCTGCAGTCCCAGTGCTTGGGAGGCTGAAAACAGAAGGATCGCTATGAGTCCAATCTGTGTTGTGAGACCCTGTAGCCCCTGTACTAAAATACATTTTAAAAGTAAAGAGAGAGAGAGAGGAGAGAGAGAGAGAGAGAGAGAGAGAGAGAGAGAGAGAGAGAGAGAGGAAAGCAACATTAATGGCCATGTTTCAGCTGTGAGGGCAGAAACCACTAGACAAAAATTGGCTAAAACGAGGCTCAACAAAACATGTTGTTGCTGCTGCTGCTGCTGCTGCTGCTGCTGTTGTCTGAGGTACCAGGGATAGAACTCGGGACCTTTCATTTGCCTGATCCTCAATGAAACTTTCTGTGCAAACGTGAAGGGCCCTGAGCTTCCCCAGTGTTTATGGGAGACAGAAATATTTCAGGATGCCTGAAGCTCATGATGTACACGGAGATCTGGAGACAAGTTAGAAGCAAGCTGAGCAGCCACTGAGTAACTGCAAATTAGAGTTACTTTTAAAGACAACCACTCCTAAAGAAAACAGAGCAGATAAAGATATTTTTAAAAAGAAAACAAGGGGCTGGGGAGATAGCTCAGTAGAATAAGTGCTTGCCTGGCAAATGCAAGGACCTGAGTTCATTCCCCAGTTCTGAATGAATGAATGAATGAATGAATGAATGAATGAATAAATAAATAAATAAATAACACTTTACCAAGAGTGGTGGCGCATGCCTGTAATACCAGCACTCGGGAAGCTGAGGCAGGAGAATCGGTGCAACTGTCAGAGTAATCACTCCACTTTATTTTCTGTTTTAGTTTCATTTTGTATATGAGAACAGTCTTTTATAGATTACTAATCTAATAATAATTTTTTGTTTGCAATAAATTGTTAGAAATTGGCAAAGCATTAACCTGGCTTCTGCACAGGATCCAGCCTCTCCAGATAAGCTCCTGGGGCATCAGTAACTGTTTTATGGTTGGTAGAATCTGAAGGTAGGGAATAACCTATTCTTGGGCTTATAGAGAAAAACTCAGCTTTATCTCTAGAAAAACAAGTTCAGGGGCCAGGGAGATAGCTCAGGGACACAAGTGCCTGCCTGGCAAGTGTAAGGTGCTGAATTTGATTCCCGGTTCCGCAAAAAAAAAAAAGCAAAACAAGTTCAATAAAGATTCAGGGGCCAGCGAGATAGCTCAGCAGTCTAAAGCACCTGCTTAGGCAAGCTTAGGCAGCCACAGAGACCACAGTTCGATCCCCAACACCACATGCTGCGCCAGCCCCACCCCCAGGGCAGGCTGAGCCGGCCATAACATAAATAAATAAAGTTAATTTAAAAAAAAAAAAAGATTCAATTACCCCCCTCCCCTTTTTTTAAATGTATTTGGTACAGGATCTCACTAAACAGCTTGTACTCATTGTGTGATCTTCTTGTCTCAGCCTCCCCAGCACTGGGATTACAGGTATGAACCACCATGCCTGGCCTTGGTGGCCAGTTCAACCCTACCAGGGTGGGGCTGGCACACATGTAGCACCCGGGATTGAACTCAGATCCTTGCACTTGCCTAGGCAGGTGCTTAGACCACTGAGCTATCTCTATGGCCCTCAATGACCCTCTTTCAAAGACAGAGGACATAAATTTCCTGAAAACTTATTCTCCTAGTGTGGAGGCAGTTGAAACAGTGCTATACCCTGGGAATGGTGCTTTCCCCATTTTCTGCCGAATGTTTTCTACAGGAGGTCCTGATATCTGCTGCAATGAAAGGACAAGTTTTCTGAGAACTCGGGTTCGTAGGTCTGTGGCTGAGGTCACTCATAAAATTTGGACAGGGTTTGAGGAAGAAGTTTCTTCTTGGAAGATTTCATAGTCAAACCAGTTCAGGGCAGGATTTGGTAACACTAATGGCGATAATGATGTGGTAAGATGGTTTTTCTTTCATATAATTTCCCCTTGCCCACAAAGCCTGCTACCTCATGAACCTGAGATTGTAAAAGGAGTTCTGTAATCATGAAATGCAAGGTGGGGAAGTAGGGAGCATTCTTATTAGCACAATAGGATTCAGGAGAAATGCATCAATTTATTTAGCAAATACATTCCAGGCACTCTGCAGTGAACATAACAGTAAAAAGCTCTACCCTTATGATACGAACATTCTCATGGCAAGGGGGAATGGACATTAAACAAGAATGCACAGCACGAGGAGATGGTGATCAGCCTGTAGAAAAAAATAAAGAAGAAAATGAGAACAGAGTGTTGCAAGAGATTGGTGATAAGATCATAACAAACAATAACTGGTCATGTTTCATAGTTTTTATTCTTCCCATTATACTCCCAATATTCAGAGGAACTGAAAGTCCTCCTAAAAGCATTCAGGAGGCTAAAACAGGCAACCTTGGGCCAGCCTGGGCTACAAAGTGAGTTCAAGGCCAGTCTGAACTGCATAGCAAAACCCTGTTTCACAAAAATAATAAATAAATAAATAAATAAATAAATAAATAAATAAATGTCCTCCTAAGAAGTTATTTGATTAAAGTCATGAAGAAATGACTGGGCGCGTGGCACACACCTGTAATCCCAGCACTTGGGAAGCTGAGGCAGAGAACTGGTGCAAGCTCGAGACCAGCCTGGAATACAAAAAGTGAGCTCAAGACCAGCCTGAACTGCGTCGTGAGACACTGTCTCAAAAAAACAAAAAACAAAATAAACAAAAAAAAGACATGAAGAAGTCAAGGAAATGATCCACATACCTTAGATACCTAGAATAAGAGTATTCTAGGAAAGACAAAAGGGAGGATGTGAACTCTGAAATGAGAGTCTACCAGTATGTTCATGAAACTCAAGGAGCTCAGTAGAGCTGTACTGACATGAATTAAGGGAAGGATAGCATGACATACAGTCAGAAGTCATGGAAACCAGGCATGATGGCATAAGCCTAGAATTACTGTACTTGTGAGCCTAAGGCAAACCTGGGCTACCTAGAGAGTTTAAGGAAAGGAAGGAAAAAAGAAAGGGAGGGAAGAAGTGAGGGAGGGAGGGAAAGAGAAAGAAAGGAAGAGAAGAGAAGATGGGAGAGGAGGGAAGGGAAGGGAAGAGGAGAGGAGAGGAGGGGAGGAAAGGGGAAGGGAGGGGAGGGGAGAGGAAGGGAGGGTAAGGAAGGGGAGAGGAGGGAAAGGGAGGGGAAGGGAGGGGAGAATAGAGGAGAGGAAAGGAGAGGAGAAGAGAGGAGAGGGGAGGGGAGGGGAGGAGAGGAGAGGAGAGGAGTAACTAACTGAACAAGATGATAGAGTCTTTTGGGCCACTGTAAGACTTTCTCTTTTTATCTCACTGGTAGTAGAATTGCTGCAACTTGGTCATATGCTGAACATACTTTGAAGAAAGCTGATGGAATTTACTGATAAACCAAATGTTGAATGGGAGGACAAGAAATGAGCCAAGGATGAACCAAAGGATTTTTCCTGAACAACAGGAATCATGAAGTTACAGACATGGAAGACATCTCAGATGAGTAAGTTTTGAAGTATGGAATTAATAATACATTAAAATAATAATAATAATATATAATATATAAGCCAAGATTCTTGATTGAAGTCTAACTTAGACTGTAAATTTGGAGATATTTAAAGCTGTAAGATTGAAGGAGGTTGTCAGGAAATAAGTAGTGATGAAGAATCAAAGACTGAGCCTAGGGAAATCCAACATTTATGTGGGGAGATCAGGAAGAAGCAGACAGGAGACTAACAAAAAGCAATTGCTAAAGTATAAGGAAAACTCTGAGAAGTCATGTCATGGATATTAAGCATAGAAAGTGTTTCCACGGGTATCAGGCGCAGGGGATCTCTTGAATCCCCAGCTCTACGGTGGAAATCCAACTTGCCCTCAGGGCATCGTCAGACAGACCAAAAAAAAAAAAAATCTTCACAGCTTCCTATGCTTTATATATTATGCAGGCCACACAGTGTGGGTAGAACTCATACCCTTAATCCTAGTGTTGTAGGTAGTTAAATTAGATGGAAATATTATAGGCAGTTAGGCAGGGCCCCCTCAAGGATGACACGGAAGACAAGGTGACTTTACAACTAGAGATAGACACTTCTCTGCCGTAGGCCAGATCTCAAGACAAGAGTAAACAAACGCATCCACATACTTTCCTAGGGAATGGGCATCAGGGATTGATATACTAAATAAGTATCAATCACCCTAAAACAGCCTGAAAGAATCACTAGCCCAACCCCCAACAGGAAGAGACCCTATTCCACTTGCTAGGAGACTTGCTTTCCCATTTGATATTGGATTTAATCAAATTTACCTGAGCAAAGGTGCTTGTAACCTCATTGATTGACCATAGTTTTATCCCACCTCATGCCCACCTAAGCGAGTTCCCATCTTCTCCACCACTTTAGACCCACCTCACCACATGGTTTTCCTCTATAAAAGTCCCTGGAAGAGACAGCTTCCTGGGGACCACTCACTTGGGACCCCCCTCCCATCCCTCTCTCAGACAGGAGCATTCTTTCCCCAATAAATCTATCTGCCACTTACCTCCATTTGTTCCTAAAATTTATTCCTCAGTTTTAGAGAACATGAACTTGTCCCAAGTCAGCTTGGGAGATCAGTTTTCCCCATATCATTTGGAGTTCATTCGCCCAAGATCAGTTTTTATATTGTATCACCAGTGCCCTTGATCCGACCACTGCCCCATGAATCAATCCCAGCACTACACATTCAAGACCCAGTCACCTCTGCAAAAGCCCCAGCTCTCACTGCATGAGGCTTACGCAGGACATTTGTGCACAAGCTATCAAGGGTTCCAGTAGGCAAGGAGGATGACCTGCTATTACGGCGACATCCCCATATCTTAATGATGCACACTATTTAATTTCCCATTCATGTAAAATATATTCATCAACAGAGAAAAGGGATAAAAAGATGGCAAGAGTGGCTCTCTGTTTGATGTTGACTGTACATGTTGACAGAGCCTGAGTATCTAGAACTTGTGGCTTTCGAAGTCACTTTGAGCATTACTGTCCAGTCAGCAGATGGGCATGGGAGAGGAGGTGTGAGAGCATTGAGAATATAGTGATTCAACATTGGCAAGAAATAGAGGGCACATACAAGTTGGGTGATTTTTTTAAAGGTTTTCATAGACATACTACCTACAAAATGTGAGCAGAAACAGGTAATCATCAAATGATATTGCTATAGCCCTAAAAGGTTGACAATAGACACTGTTGAGGCCCTTGGGATTGAAGAGGCAAAAGAAAGTAGTGGTTAATAGAAATGAGAGACAGGGATGAATGGGGAAGATCCTTGGCTGACCCTTCTGTAGAGGGGAGGAGCCAACTCAAGCACCCCCACAGGGAGCCAGGGGATAAATACCTCAATCTCTTTCTCCTAGTTTCCTGCAGATACTTCCTGTTGACTTAACCCAACCAGAAACCAAAAGCTCATTGATAGTGTCCCCAGTGGTTAGGCTCCATTCAGTTACTCTTCTCTCACTGCTGGGACAAATGCCCCTGATACCAGTGAAGGAAGAAAAGGTTTATTTAGTTCACAGTTACTGCAGGTTTCATTCCATACTCAACTGGCTCCAAGGCAGAGCTGCACATTGCAGAGAGAAATCTTTCACGGGAAGGCAAAGAGCAGAGAGGAAAGGGAGGAGCAGCTTAGGCCGATGGCTAGCCTCTCTTCCCTCCTTACATTGTCATGCAAATTACTCACCCCAGGGCCACGGTGTAGAATTTACACCTGCAAATCCCACCATTGGATCAAGAATCAATCACAAACTCCAGAAGCCAAGCTGCCCCATGACTATGTGACACTTTGGAGGGACACATAAACCATTACATGCTCTCAAGTCACAGGCAGAGTGGAGAATAGGTATAGGTGTAAGAGGAGGAAAGCAGATGTGCAACACAAGAGGATCTTATAAATCAGGCTTGAGAGCTACATGTATCCCTTCCACCTATCTTCCCTTGGTTAAAACATGTAATATGCCACATCTAACTACAAATCAGTCTGCAAAGATGGTCTATGCAGTGTGCAAGAAGAAGAAGAGAGAGAGATTTGGTGAACAGCTAACCCCCTCCACCACATGGTAAAACAATATGAGAACTTACAGTTGATCATTAAATTTAGCTGTATAGACACAATTGGTGATCTCAGTAGAGTGGTAATTGTGAAAGCCTGATTGAAATGAGTTCCAAAGACAGCCAGAAGAGGAGAATTGGAGGTAGCAAGCATTAAAAACAACCTCTTGCAATAGATTTTGCTGTAAAAGGAAGCAAAACAATGAGGTAGTAGCTGAAGTGTTATGCGATAAGGAGTTTTGCTTTTCTCTTACAGTGAAGAAAGAGCAGCATGTTTTTATGCTGATAGGAATGTTCCAGTGGAGAGGAAAACTGATGATGCGGGAAAGAAGGGAAAATGCTGGAGTGATGTCCTTGAGTAAGCAAAAAGAATAGGCTCTAGTAATAAGTAAAAGATTGCTTTGGAAAGGAATATAGGCTGTTTCATCTCACAGTAAAAGCAGAATAAGGGGCAGAGCCCAGGTTAGGAGCAAATTACCTGGGGGATGTTGTTGAAGTTCTCTCCAGTCACTTGCATTTTCTCACTTGAAAGAGAAACAGTTACCAACAGAGAGTAAAATTCATGGAGAAATTGTTGGGCAGAATAAGATTATTAATATGATATAGCCACTTAAGAAAATGTGAGAACCAGGCATGGTGGTGCACGCCTGTAATCCCAGCATGTGGGAGACTGAGGCAGGAGGATCGATGTGAGTTTGAGACCAGCCTGGGCTATAAAAGTGAGCTCAAGGTCAGCCTGAACTGCATAGTGAGACCCTGTCTCAAAAAGACACACACACACAAAAAAAGTGAGAAGTGCTTCTCACATTAATCTTCCCAGTAAAAAGGGTTCCCGTGTCTGAGTCCACACCAGAAAAGGCCTTCAAACTTACCTTTCTCCACTGTAAAGCACTGGAACTGGATAATGATAATAAACATAATACCAATAGTTTTGAGCACTAAAATATCCAAGCACTGCTCTAAACATTTCACATGTAGTCATAAGTCCTGCATGAAATAGGCACTAATATCCATCCCGTTTTACAATGAGGTAATTAAGCCAGAAGGTAAATGACAGAGTAGATGCCTACTCTCTGAACTCAGCTGGTCTGGCTCTGTGGCTCTTACTCTTAACTTCTGCATATACAGTTGGTTCTCTATATCCGAAGTTGTATATCATGAATTCAAGCAGCTGTGGATCAAAACTATTGAAAAAATAACTGCATCTCTACTGAACATGTGTAAACTTTTTCCTTTGTCACTATTCTCTAAATAATACAGTATGTAACAACTACTTACAGTGTATTAATTTTCAAAACTTTTATTTTATTTATTTATTTAATTTTTTGCGGAAGCGGGAATAGAACTCAGGACCTTGCACTTGCCAGGCAGGCACTTGTGCCCCTGAGCTATCTCCCCGGCCCCCAAAAATGTTAAAGTATATAAGGGAGGATTGTGTAGGTTAGATGCAACTATGGTGTCATTTTATATAAGGGACTTTCACGTCCCTTATATAAATTCTGGCATCCACTGTAATTCCTGGAATCAGCCCCCTATAGATACTAAGGATGCTTACATATCCATGCACACTATAGAAACTTATAAGCTCTAGAAGGATATAGGATTAGGAGGAACAAATAAGATCTTAAAATATCAACTACTGAGTAGATGCAGGTGAAATTCTATACTGAGAGAACGTTGGTAAGGGCTTGGTGGTGACCATATGGTGACTCATAAAACCTAAGAGCAAAGGGCAGAGATAAAATCAGGAATAGATGGACAAGTTGAGTAGGCTGGGGAAGACACTTAGAAGTCCTCCCTGGCCAGGTGTGATGGTGCATGCCTGTAATCCCAGCACTTGGGAGGTTGAGGCAGGAGGATCGGTTCAAGTTTGGGACTAGCCTGGGCTATAAAAAGATAAAAATGGGGGGTGGGGAGCTTGGGAGATAGCTCCGTGACACAAGTATCTGCCTGGCAAGTGCAAGGTCATAAGTTTGAACCCCAGTCCCGCAAAAAAAAAAAAGTCCTCCCTATCTGTGTAGACCCTACATAAATCATCATAAAATGCTTGATTGGATCTTGACTTAATATCTCTTGGTTCCTTTGTTTTGTTTTTGTGGAACCAAGGATTGAACTCAGGACCTTGCACATGCCAGGCAGGCACTCGTGCCACCGAGCTATCTCCAGAGCCCTGACCCTGAAGAACTTTATAAGTAGAAGTGTATCAGCATAGTCCTGCATGCCATGCCAGCCCCGCCCCGAGTGGTGGTGCACACCTGTAATCCCAGCACTGGGGGTGCTAAAAATGGGAGGATCACTAGGAGTCAAGCTGCATAGTGAAACCCTGTACCAAATACATAAAGATGAAGAAGAAGAAGAAGAAGAAGAAGAAGAAGAAGAAGAAGAAGAAGAAGAAGAAGAAGAAGAAATGTATCAACAATCCTAAAACCAAGAATTTTACCGACATTACCCAACCCAATGATTATGACATTTGTAATAGTTACTCTTCTCTCATTGCTGGGACAAACACCCAACACCCAAAATGAAGGAAGGAAAGGTTTATTTAGCTCACAGTTACTGGAGGTTTCAGTCCATATTCAGCTGGCTCCAAGGCAGAGTGGCACATGGCAGATAGAAACCTTTCACAGCGGTGGGCAAAGAGCAAGAGCCAGAGAGAAGGGAGGAGTAGCAGCAGCTCAAGCAACTAACTTCTCTTCCTTCCTTCCTTCCTTCCTTCCTTCCTTCCTTCCTTCCTTATATTGAAATGCAAATTACCTACCCCAGGGGAGATGGACTACCCACACCTACAATAATCAATCACAGTTCCAGAAGCTGCCCCATGACTGCATGAGGCTTTGGGGGGACACCTATACACAAACCATAACAACATTCCTGTGATTTACAAAGAATTATTCCCATTTTCAGATAAGAAAACTAAGATCACTGCACAGGAGCAAGGTCAGAGAGACAATACACGGTGGAGGTGGGAGATGGAGCCCATGCCTGTTGTAGAGGCCAAAACCTCTACTGGCTGCACTGTACCAGCTGTCTATTTTGGGGTGAAGCATAGGGTGCACTAAAGAGTCCTACAGGGCCCCACAGGCCTCTGGGGCAAGGCTCCTGGGTGAAAAGAACTCCCTTTAATGAAGGCAGTTGAGAAACAATCCTCCTCTTTATTTGCTCTAACAGGGGCTCAGCAAAGCTAATTATCTTTCCATGAACCGGTTAACTATTCAATTTTCTCCATTTGGGTAATTAATTATCAGAGTCAAACACAGAATCCAGTTAATTTTAGAAAGATACAGCTGTAGGGTCATCTGGGGCACAACCTCGACTGAGAAAGGAGGAAGAGCAGGCACCAGCTTCCGTCATGGTTTAGACTGAGGAAGGAGGGAGTGTTGAGGGATGGGGAGAAGAGAAGTATGCTTAAGGATGCTGGCTGGGATTCCCTCAGCACCAAAGATCGGCAGTCAGCATCCTGCAGATAAGAGCACAGAGCTTGTACTGCAGCTGCCTGCACCACCTTAGGGGAGAGGGGCCACTTCAAAGAGCAACGTCTTTAGTTGCCTTTTCTCCTTTTTAGGAACCAGTGAGAATATCACTACACTGGTTATCATATTCTCACTTAAATCCAGTTCATAACAGTGCCAAGCCACACACACACACACAGACACACACACAAACACAGAAGAATGAGAGACAAGCAAGAGAGCTACAGAGGGCTGGCAAGATAGTTTTAGTACCTGCTTATGCAAGCTTAGGCAACTGCAGGGACCCCTGTTTGATCCAGGCACCACGTGCTGTGTCAGCCCCACCCTCAGGGCAGGCTGAGCTGGCCATAACATAAATGAATAAAGCTTTAAAAAAGAGAGAGAAAGGGTATTAAATGAGAGTAAGAGACTAGGAAAAATGCTGTAGGTTTGACCAGCTATAATTTTATATATACTTAGATTTCTAAATGTCTGTAAAAATGTGTAACTGCTTTTATCACATTGTATAGGGATTTATTAGAAAATCAATGACTGATGGAAAATACCAATTCCAAGTTAAGTGTAATATGTTTGATATTCAGAAAGACAGTGATGTTAAGCTCAAGTATCTATGTTATAGAATAACAGTATCATGAAGCTTCCCTTCTGGAATGATAAGAATGTAAGTTTACAGGGGCTGGGGAGATAGCTCTGTGGCACAAGTGCCTGCCTGGCAAGTGCAAGTTCATGAGTTTGAACCCTGGTCCCGAAAAAAAAAAAAAAAAATATATA
>PVKN010005090.1:0-31693 GCA_004027915.1 Capromys pilorides
GCATAATTATTTTGTATGAGAGGAAATAAAATAAAGAAAAATATAAATTATTTGTTCCTTTGAAAAAAGGTAGGCTCTATCTAGAAATTCATTGATGTGATAATTTTACAAAAACTATTTTCATTTTCTTTTATTATGCCGGTGTTAGACCAAAAGCAGCTCACGGCTCACTACTTGTCACTAAAGTTCTAAAGGATATGATTGGACCATGCTGACCGATCAGGCCCATGCCCACATAGGACCTCTTGGTGTCGTGCGCCCCCCGCCCTGCCAGCCACTGGAAATCTGTCCCCACCCCCCCAGGCTGACTGACCAGGCCTGCACCTAGCTGCAGCAGGAAGAAGCTGAGCACAGCAGGCAAACCCAAACAGGCACATCTGGACAGGATGAAGATTGGTGGATCCAGACCTAAACTTCTATATGTGCTAAAGGCATAGCTTCAACAAAGTGCGGAGGTCAAACAAAATGACAAAGATAAGAAGCAAGATGCAATCTCAGGTCCAGAGCCCACCCATAACAAATACAGGAGACACTACCATGGAAGAAAATAGGAATCATGCAGCCAAAATCTCTGAATTGGTAGCATCTGAGGTAGACAGACAAGTGCAGAAACATATAGAGGAATTCAGATCAGAGATAATGTCTCAAGTAAAAAAAGAAATGCACGAATTAATAGAATCTGAAGTGGAAAAACTGCTGCAGAAAAGGATAGAGAAAATCAGACCATAAATAACCTCTGAAGTAAAAGAAGACATCTCTAAATTAATAGCATCTAAAGTAAAGGAACAACTGCAGAAAGGTAGAGAGGAGATCAAAGTAGAAACATTCTCTGAAGTAGAGAAAGAAAGGCTAATTATAAGGAAAGACTTAAATGCTACTATAGAAGACATTGATAAAAAATCAGAGAAGAGAAAAACGATGGATTCCCTGAATGAGCAATATAGGAAAGAAATAGATCGCATGAAACAGTTTCAAAGATATATACAAGAAAATAAAATCTCAATCACAAGCTGGCAAAACCATATGAATGAAAGTGAAGATAAAGTTTCAGATCTTGCAGACACAGTCACAACTAGTGAAAAAGGTAACAAAGGATCTCTTAAAAACAAGTAGGGCCAGGCTTTGTGGCATACACCTGTAATCCCAGCACTTGGGAGGCTGACGCAGGAGGATCTGTGTGAGTTCGAGACCAGCCTGGTCTACAAAAGTGAGCTCAAGGCCAGCCTGAACTGCATAGCGAGATCCTGTCTTGAAAAGAAAAAAAAGTAGGATGCAGGAAAAAATAATTCAACATCTGCAAGACGATGCAAAAATGAACAATGCGTTATTAATAGAAATCAATGGGAAAGAAGGAGTCAACACAAAGGATATAAAAAGAATGTGGGCAGAAGTAATAACAGAAAACTTCCCAAATATGAGAAAACAATCTGACATTCAGGTAATTGAAGCATACAGAACTCCAAATAACATCAACCTGACTAAAAACACACCCAGACATATAATAGTCAAGATCCCAGAAATGCAGCAGAAGAATATACTAAAAGCCGCTAGAGAAAAGAAACAGATCACATTTAAAGAAAAATCATCAGAATAATGGTAGAGTTCTCTTCACAAACCATGAAGTCAAAAAGAGCATGGAGTAGAGTGCTTCAAGTCCTCCACAAAAACAAATTCCAGATCGGGTTACTGGCAAGATGGCAGTAGTGCAGGGGGCCGAGGTAAAAGTGGACGGTAAGCCAAAACTGAGCAAAAATGAGCTAAAAAGATGCCTGAAAGCCAAGAAGAAAGTGGCAGAGAAGGAGGCCAAGCAGAAAGAGCTCAGTGAGAAACAGCTAAGCCAAGCTACTGCAGCTGCCACCAATCACACTACTGACAAAGGTGTGGGTGCTGAGGAAGAGAACCTGGACCCAAATCAATACTACAAGATCTGCAGTCAAGCAGTGCAGCAGCTGAAGGTCAGTGGTAGGATCCATAGCCACATAAGTTCCACGTAGACATCTCACACACCCACTTCATCAAGGAATACAGTCACTTGCGGCCTGGGGATCACCTAACTGACATCACCTCAAAGGTGGCAGGCAGAATCCATGCTAAAAGAGCTTGTGGGGGGAAGCTCATCTTCTATGACCTCCGAAGAGAGGGAGTCAAGTTGCAAGTCATGGCCAGTTCCAGAAATTATAAATCAGAGGAAGAATTTATTCATATCAACAACAAGCTGCTTTGGGGAAACATAATCAGAATTCAGGGGAATCTTGGGAAAACCAAGAAAAGTGAGCTGAGCATAATCCCCTACAAGATCACACCGTTGTCCCCCTGCCTGCACGTTACCTCACTTGTACTTTGGCCTCAAAGACAAGGAAACATGGTATCGCCAGAGGTACTTGAACCTAATGCTGAATGACTTTGGGAGGCAAAAGCTTATTGTCCACTTTAACATCATCACATATATAAGAAGTTTCTTGGATGAGCTGAGATTCCTGCAGATTGAAACTCCCATGATGAACATCATCCCCGGGGGAGTGGTGGCCAAGCCTTTCATCATTTACCACAATGAGCTGGACATGAACTTGTACATGAGGATTGCTCCAGAGCTCTACCATAAGATGTTGGTGGTTGGAGGCATTGACCGGGCTTATGAAATCGGACCCCAGTTCTGGAATGAAGGAATTGATTTGACTCACAATCCTGAGTTCACCACCTGTGAGTTCTGCATGACCTATACAGACTATCATGATCTCATGGAAATCACAGAGAAGTTGGTTTCAGGAATGGTGAAGAGCATTACAGGCAGCTAAAAGATCACCTATCACCCAGATGGTCCTGAGGGTCAAGCCTACAAGATTGACTTCACCACACCGTTCCAGAGAATCAGCATGGTGGAAGAGCTGGAGAAAGCCCTAGGGGTTTAGCTGCCTGAAACCAACCTCTTTGAAAGAGAAGAAACTCACAAAATTCTTGATGATATCTGTGTAGCAAAAGCTGTCAAATGGCCTCCACCTCAGACCACAGCCAGGCTCCTTGATAAGCTTGTCAGAGAGCTCCTGGAAGTGATGTACATCAATCCTATGTTCATCTGTGATCACCCAAAGATCATGAGCCCATTAGCTAAATGGCATGGAGTATGGGCTGCCCCCCACAGCTGGCTGGGGCATGAGTGTTGATCGCATCACCATGTTCCTCACAGACCATAACAACATCAAGGAAGTGCTCCTGTTTTCTTCCATGAAGACACAGGACAAGAAGGAGATTGTGGCAAGCACTGATACACTGGAAAGCACAACATTGGCACTTTTGTCTGGAATATAATTCCAACTCATGTAACTCAGGCATCTACATTTTTGCAAGAAATTCAAGTCTGTGAAGGGATTCTTGTGTGTAGTCATCAGTGTGATCACAATTCAGTTCAGCCAGCAGAAGTGAGAAGAGGATTAAGAATTTCTTTTTACTCCTTCTTACCAAATAAATCATTTGTATCTACTTTTGTGATATCAGCTTTTCGGCCCAGGCTGCTGGCCTAATGAACATTTACGATTTTACCATCTCATCCCTTTCACAAATTGATGCTAATGTCTCCTCAGAGTTTGGCATTGTTCTAAAGAACCAAACAGAGCAATGGATAAAAACAAAGTCACTGACTTTACAGAACTTACAGTCTTTTTAGGGCATGGAGAGAAATAAATAAAAAACAAGTATGTATCCTTAGTACTACACACTGAGAAGAAAAATAGCTGGGGTGAGGTGATGGGTGCTGCTCTAGTGGTTGGCCAGGCAGTGCCATTTTAAATACAGCTATGAAGAAAACCTGCTACATGATGTTTAAGCAGGGATCTGGAGCCAGGACTCTGTGAGAAAGGGCTTTGACTAGAGGACCACGTTTTTGAAGAGTAGCAAGGTGTGTTGAAGAGTGAGTGAAGGGAAGGGAAGGGACAGATCACACAAGCTCTTGGTGGTGATATAAGGCTTGTTCTGAGCTCCATAAGAAGCTTTTAGAGAGTGGGCACAGTTCCCATCAGTAAGTGAAGGGAAGCATGAGCAGGGACAAGATGACTGCTGGGTCGGGGGGAGCTTGGATTTCGGTGATAGCAATGGAAGTGGTTACTGATAGCTTCTGGTCCTATTATGAATTGCTGAATTATTATGGTGGTCATCTAATATGACCGAAGCCCTTAAAACAACAACTTACATTCCCAAAGACCTCCTATCTTTCTCCAACTCAGCCCAGGATGTAATATCCTTTCACCTTTCCCACCACCTCAGGAAAGACCCTAATCAGCTTTTCAGATATTTCTAAACATTGCCCTCAAACTCCACCCCTAGAAAAAGTCCACAAAAGGCTCAACTTTCTTTGTCTCAGTCCAGAGGATTTTTCTGTCCCATACACCCTGGATCCTCTCCATATCTTTGGAGTTAACAAAGGCTTCTTTTATCTTTTCTATCTCTTTACTGAGATGGGGGGAAGACCTAAAAAAACAATTCCAGGCCAGACTGTTAAACCCTGCAAAATTCTCTTTCAAGTATGAGGGAGAAGTGGAATACTTCCATGGCAAGGAGCAACTAAAGAATTTCATGATGTCAAAGCCAACCCTACACACACTACTAAAAAATATTTTAGAAAGGGACCAAAATGACCCGAGAATGAGAATAAAAAGAACCCACCAAATAGGGCAACAATTAAACACAGGAGAAAAAGGGGTAAACAGTAAGTAAAAGACATGTCAATCATAAGTCAACATATTTCAACTATAACCATCAACTATAACCATGGACTCAATTCTCCAACTAAAAGAAACAGACTGCAAGAGTGGATAAGGAAGCAAAATCCAACAATATGTTGTATACAAAAAAAACACACTTAACTCCTAAAGAAACTCATAGGCTAAAAGTTAAAGGATGGAAAACAACTATAAGCCCCAGCATCTCAAAAAAAAGTAGGGGTAGCAATCCTGTTTGCAGAGAGTCTAAACTTCAAACCAAGATTGATTAAACAAAATAAAGAAGGCCACTGCATACTGGTTAAGGGAAAAATTCAAGATGAAGAGTATATGCAAGATAAAGAGGTAACACTCATAAATATATATGCACCCAACATGGGAGCACCAAGTTATATAAGACAAATCTTAATGGACATGAAAAATCTACTATCCAATACCACAATCTTAACAGGAGACCTTAACACACCTTTATCCCAAAAAGATAGATCAAGCAGACAAAAAGTTAGCAAAAAAGTAGCAGAACTGAACCAGACCTTGGAGCAACTGGACTTGGTGACATACATAGAGTGTTCCACCCAACCACTTCAGAATACACATTTTTTTCAGCTGCACATGAGACATTTTTCAAAATAGACCACATACTAGTACATAGGTCATGCTTAAGTATATGCAAGAAAACAGAAATTATCCGTGCATGTTATCTGACCACAGTGCAATGAAACTAGAAATAAACGACAAAAGAAACCACAAGAACCCCAGAAATGCATGGAAATTAAAGAACACCCTTCTCAGCATTACAGGATTACAGATGAAATCAAAAAAGAAATTAAACAATATCTACAATTTAATGAAAATTGAAACACAACCTACTGGAATTTATGGGATGCAATGAAAGCAGTTCTTAGAGAGAAATTTATAGCTCTGAACTCACACATTAAGAAAACTGAACAGAAACAAATAAATATTCTCATGGAGCACCTAAACTGACTACAAAAGGAAGAGCAAACGAAACCAAAAGCCCAAAGTCAGGAGGAAATTATAAAGATTACAACAGAAATTAATTCAATCGAGACAAAGAAAACAATACAATTAATGAATGAATCGAAAAGCTGGTTCTTTGAAAGATTAAATAAAATTGATAAGCCCCTAGCTAACCTCAACAAAAAGAGGAAATAAAGCACTCAAATTCAAGCAATAAGGAATGAAAAGGGTGAAATTACTACAGACCCAGCAGAGATTCATAGGATTATTAATAGCTACTTTGAGAATCTTTGCTCTCACAGAATTGAAGGCACAGATGAAATGGCAAGGTTCCTAGAAAAGTACAAATTACTAAAACTGAATCAAGAAGATATAGGAACTCTAAATAATCCAATTGCAGTGGATGAAATATAAAACGTAATAAAAAGCTTACTGAAAAAGAAAAGTCCAAGACCTGATGGATTCATCACTGAATTATACAAGAAACTTACAGAAGACATAATCCCAGTACTCCTCAAACTCTTCAATGAAATTGAAAAGGAAGCAATCCTCCCAAAATCATTGCTAGAGGCAAGTATTACACTGATACCAAAACCAGAGACAGATGCAACTAAAAAAGAGAACTACAGGCCAATTTCTCTCATGAACATAAATGCAAAAATCTTCAATAAAATCCTTGCCACTACAACACAGCAAATCATCAAGAAGATTATACACCATAACCAGGTAGGATTCATCCCAGGGATGCAAAAATGGTTTAATATACACAAATCTATAAATGTAATACACTATATCAATAGAGCCAAAGCCAAAAATCACATGATCATCTCAGTTGGTGCAGAAAAGGCTTTTGACAAAATAAAACACTCATTCATGTTCAGAATCCTACAGAAAATTTGAATAGAGGGCCTCTACCTCAATCTGATAAAAGTTATCTATGACAGTCCAACAGCTGACATAATTCTAAATAGGGAAAAGCTGAAGTCTTTTACTCTCAGATCTGGTACAAGGCAAAGATGTCCTCTATCACAACTTCTATTCAATATAGTTCTGGAATCATTAGCTACAGCCATTAGACAAGAAAGAGAAATAAAAGTAATAAGAATAGGTAAAGAAGAAGTTAAATTATCATTATTTGCAGATAACATGATAATCTACTTGGACAACCCAAAAAACTCCACCAAGGAGCTACTAGAATTAATACACAAATTCAGTAGTGTAGCAGGATACAAAGTCAACACACAAAAGTCAATAGCATTCCTCTACACAGATAACAAACACACTGAGAGAGAAATTAGAGAAACAATACCTTTACAATTGCACCAAAGAATATGAAATACTTGGGAATTAACCTAACTAAAGAAGTAAAAGAACATTTCAATGAAAACTACAGCACTGTGAAAAAAGAGATCCTAGAAGATTTCAGAAAATGAAAAGATATTCCCTGCTCCTGGATAGGAAGAACCAACATTGTAAAGATGGCCATACTCTGAAAATTGTTATACAGATTTAACGCAATCCCTATCAAAATACCATCAACATACCTCATAGACCTGGAGAAATCGTTCTTAAAATTTATTTGAAACCAAAAAAAGGCATAGAATTGCAAAGACAATCCTGGGCAACAAAGACAAAGCAGGAGGCATTACAATTCCTGACATAAAGTCACAGCAACAGTGATAAAATCAGCATAATATTGGCCAAAACAAAAAAATAGACCTGAAGATCAATGGAATAGATTAGAAGATGCAGAAGCAAATACAAACACACTCAGCCAACTTATCTTTGACAAAGGGGCCAAACATATTTACTGGAAGAAATATATCCTCTTTAACAAATGATGCTGGAAAACCTGGCTCTCCATCTGCCGAAAACTAAAACTTGACCCAGGTCTATCACCATGCACTAAACTAAAGTCAAAATGGATTAAAGATCTAAATAGTAAAAAAGAAACATTAAATCTCCTAGAAGAAAAAGTCGGAGAAAATCTTTTTTTATTTTTTTATTAATTTTAATAAGAAATTACAATGTGACAGTTTCAAAACACTCATCCTTTAGTGTACATTAGTAGTACATTCCCAATAATTAATACAATGTATATTGTTGTCCTCATTGTAGTTATACAGAGCACAGGGTGTAGACATGATAAATTTTCTAACGGTTATTAGTCCAATAGATTTCTTCTCTTTGATCAAAGAGAAGGTAGTTTTATACATAGTAAAATGTTTCATAATTGCAGTGGGTTATTGGTGAAACCAGCAATGTGGGAAGCTGTTGATTTGAGCCTTTTGCAGCTCAGCATACTAAACCATCTTTATGTTTTATGCATCACGTTTAAACTTTTCTGCTGTATGGTTAAGGGAAAGTTAAAGCAAGACCCGTGTAACAAAACATGTAGTTTTTGTATCTCCCAAGGTCAATCAAATGCCCTCAGGATTTACTTTGGAACCATAAACAGTGCTTTGTAGAACTGTTGTCAGTGTCAGCAATCTGAATGAGGCACAGCCATTGCTTAACCAGTTTG
The DNA here is from genome assembly GCA_004027915.1 of Capromys pilorides. Lineage (NCBI taxonomy): Eukaryota > Metazoa > Chordata > Mammalia > Rodentia > Capromyidae > Capromys > Capromys pilorides. The sequence goes on from PVKN010005090.1 coordinate 8,218, forward strand.
CTTTCTGTGAAAGCCTGAGAGAATGTTTTCTCTCTAGGTGACTCCCCTTAGGAACACTGTATACCTTCAGTCCCTTTCCTCTGTGATCCCTTAATCTCCTTGAACAGAAAATTTGGGAAACCACTGAGTTATAGGATGTTACAGCACAGGTTCTCTTCTGTCCTGAGTCCTCGCTGATGTTCAAAGGCTAGGGCTAATTATTGGCTGTCCTTGTAGCCCTTCTTTTTCTCTAATTTTTGATTTGAAAACTTATATTCTTAGCCCTCCAGAAGAAAAGCTTAGTGATACTATTACTCTAAAACATGGGTGCTTGAGCTTAATATCATTGTCTTTCTGAATATCAAACATCTTAGACTTAACTTGGAATTGGTATTTTCCATTAATCACAGATATTCTAATAAATCTCTATGGAATGTGATAAAAGGAGTTACACATTTTTACACAGATATTTAGAAATATCAGCACGTACCAAATTTTAGCCTGTCCATCCTTTGGCATTTTTCCTAGTCTCTTACTCTCATTTAGTACCCTTTTTTGTTTTCTTATAAACCAACCACTTGCTTAAGAGAGAGTATAATAGTAACTGAAATTACATTAGAAGCAGCACACATCTAAAAGGCCAGAATGACAGGCATTCCAAGTGAGAAAATCTTGAAGACATATGGATAAGCAAAGAGTTCATGGACAAAAATCAAAATATTAACACTTGTTTAACACTTGAAAGAATCAACAACTAGGACCTCCTGAGGCTAAGAAGTTTTTGTACCTCAAAAGAAATTACCAACAGAGTGAAAGGACATCCCACAAATTTTGAAAAAATTTTAACTAATAAGTATTCAGACAAAGGTCTTTTATCTAGAATTTATGAAGAACTAAAAACCCTTAGGGTCCCCAAATTCAAAGACCCAATCCAGAAATGGGCATCTGAGATGAGCACACACTTCTCAGAGAAAGGAATTCAACAAGCCTATAAATACATGAAGAAATGCTCCACATCGCTAGCTATTCATGAAATACAAATTATAACAACACTTGGATACCATCTTGCTCTTATGGCTATTATAAAGAAATCAACAAACAACAAATGTTGGAGAGGCTATGGGAAAAAAAGAACCCTTCTCCACTGCTGGTGGGAATACAGACTGGTGCAACCATTATGGAAAGCAGTGTGGAGATTCCTTTAAAAAAAACTAGAACTGGAAATCCCATTCAATCCAGCTATCCCCCTACTGTGAATTTTTCAAGAAGAACTGAAAACATCATATCAAAGTGATATCTGTGCACCTATGTTTACAGCAGCACAATTTGTAATAGCCAAATCTTGGAAACAGCCAAAATGCCATCATCTGAAGAGTGTTTGAAATAGATGTGGTATTTTTATACAATGGAATATTACTCAGCTATAAAAAATGATAAACTAGAAGACTTCATATATAAGTGGATGCATCTTGAACATATAAGTGAAATAAACCAGATCTACATGTGTAAATATCATATAGTCTCCCTAGTGTAAGAAGTCAAAAGAATAAATAAAAATGCAAAGGCATAATACAGCTGAATGGAAATGAAGGACTTAAGCATTAAACAACAAAGTAACTGCAAACAGAAAAGATAGGAAACATGACAGGAGCAAAACCATGCACAGGATGAATTAGGTAACGGTTCTAAGAACCTCCAAAAGGTTTATCACACTGAAGATAGCAATGTGTAACACTAAAACTGCATGGGATGCCTGTCATTCTGATTTTTTAGATGTGTGCTGCTTCTAATGTAATTTTAGTTACTTCTATACTCTCTCTCAAGTAAATGGTTGGCTTACAAGAAACAAAAGTGGTATTAAATGAGAGTAAAAGACTAGGAAAAATACCGAAGGATTGACAGGCTACAATTTTGCATATGCTTAGATTTCTAAATTCCTGTGTAAATATGTGTAACTGCTTTTATCACACGCTGTAGAGATTTATTAGAGTATCAGTGATTGATAGATAATACCAATTCCAAGTTAAGTCTAAGATGTTTGATACTCAGAAAGAGTGATTTAAAGCTCAAGTACCTATGTTATAGAGTAATAGTATCACTAAACTTTTCTTCTGGAGGGCTAAGAATATAAGTTTGCAGAAAAAAAAATTGGAGGAAAAGAAGGGCTGCAAGGATTGCCAGTATTTTGGCCCTAGCCCTTCAATGTCAGTGAGGACTCAGGACATAAGAGAACCTGTGCCATATCATCCTATAACTCAGCAGTTTCCCAAAGTTTCTGTTCCAGGAGATTATGCAGCTATGGAGGAAAGGGATTGAAGATATACAGTGTTCCTAAGGAGAGTCACCTAGAGAGAAAACATTCTCTCAGGCTTTCACAGAGCGCAAACTGGTTAAGCAATGGCTGTGACTCATTCAGATTGCTGACACTGACAACAGTTCTACAAAGCACTGTACATGGTTTCAAAGTAAATCCTGAGGGGATTTGACTGACCTTGGGAAGATACAAAAGTTCCATGTTTTGTTATACAGGTCTTGCTTTAACTTGTCTTTAACCACACAGCAGAAAAGTTTAACCACAAGGCATAAAACGTAAAGCTAGATTAGTATGCTAAGCTATAAAAGGCTTAAATCAACAGCTTCCATCATTGCCAGTTATGCCAATAACCCACTATGATTATGGACCATTGGATTATGTATACAACTACTTTCTCTGAGTTCAATGGGAAGAAAATTTTTTGTACCAATAATGATTAGAAAAATTATCATGTCTACACCCTGTGCTTTGTATAACTAGTAGGAGGATAACCATATGCATTGTATCAAATACTGGAAATGTACTACTAGCATATTTTGAAACTGTCACATTGTTATTTTTTGTTAAATGCAACAAAAAAGAATAAATAAATAAAGTTTACAATTGGAGACATTTTCCCTTCATGCCCTGCTCTAATTCTAGCATATGTGTGTTTAACACCCATTCATATGACCCAATAATATCATGACGCCATCTATGTGAATATATTTTGCTTATATACTATTAAGGGGTAATGGTACATTCCAAAATGTTCTCATGTGATGCCATTTTATAGAGTTAAACTCAAGTAAAACAAGAAATAGATATTTTTAAGATGACATGCACATATAACAACTGTACATGAAGTGTTATGCAAAAAGTAGTGATGTTGGGTTGGAGAGGGAGGGGTATAATTGGTCAAACAAAGCAGTCATTGTCAGGGTTTTGACATAAATTTTACAAGAACCATATAAGTCTATAAAATATTCATATAAACTAGGTCTTGCTGTGGGATCTTGGTAGACTACCATGAGGTATCTTTCTCTGCAGGATTTTGCTATAGGTTTACACAGCTGTAGAATAAGTGTGGCAGAGTGGGGCAGGGCAGGAAAACAGGAGAAGCGGATATACGTCCCCCTCCCCAAATCTTACATAAGTTTCAAAGACAAGAAGTAGAGCTTCTTTCTAAATTGATGTTCTTTCCTAGTCAATTCATTCCCGTATAACTAATTCAGAGAATAACAATGTTAGAACAGGAAAAGGTTTTAGAGATATGCTTGAACCTTTTTATTTTGCAGAAAAGGAAACTGAAGCCCAGAGCAGTTGCATGAATTTCTCAAAGCCACACAGCTTGGCCATAACAGGACATGGAGCTGAATTACCAGCCTGGGAACTAAAATACACTTTGTTGCTACCTTCCAAATATTAATTCAAGATTGTAACTTTGTCCATGGCCTTACTTAGTACTGCATTACTATGCTGACATTTAATTGACTCATGCAAAATATCTGCCAAATTTGAGAAAGAACAATTTAGTTGTGAAATTACATATGAGACAGATACTATGTGTTTAGTCCTTTTTAGAAAACTAAATGGAATTTATGGTACATAAATGTATTACTTCATTAAATTTTTCTTTAACATATTTATGCATATAGCTGGGCATGGTAGCATACACCTATAATCCCAGGTACTTGGGTAGCTGACACAGGAAGATCAAAATTTCAAGACCAGCTTCAGCAAACTGCTATCACTTGTCTACATGTGCTCCCAAAGCCTCCTGTAGTTGTAGGTGGGGTTTTTTTCTGAGGTATCTGGATCTAGGATATGTAACTCTGGGACGGATTCATGGTAGGACCAAGGACACTAGGGTTAAGGGTATGAGTGTTACCACCCCAAGTATCCTGGATAAGATATAAGGGATAGAAAGAGCTGTGGTCCCCCACTTTACTTGTTTTGATGCCCTCTGACCACAATGAACTGTTTCTCCTTTGCAATCCATGTCACGCATGCCACCCTTCCTTGGAGCCAGCTGATTATGAACTGAAACCTCTACAAACTGTAAGCCAAATAAAGCTTTATTCCCTTAACTTTAGGTACCAACTATTTTGACTCAGCAACAAGAAAAATAACTGAGACAGCAGCAACTTAGCAAGACCTTTCCTTAAAATAAAAATAATAAAAGGACAGAGGTATAGTTCAGTATAGAATGCACTTACTGGTCCTCATCTCAGTCTTGGAAATTTATATTTGTAATGCCATGGATAAGTTATTGGACTCCCATCAATTTAATTCCAATCTACCACACCCCGTTGAGAGCCGCAGAAGCTGAAAATTGGTCAAATGTGTGAAAGCAAGACTAGGCCTCAGTGCCTAAAGTAGTCAAGCTACCTCAGTCTTAAGATAAGCATTCTGATTGGCTAATGTTGCTATTAGTCACTAGGCAACCTTGTGTCACATGTTGCCAGCTTTGCAAAGCTCTAAGTAAATGTGCATACTGTTGCTCATCGGGTCATCTAACCAACCAGGCAGATGGACCACCACCTGACCCAGCTCTTATCTTCTTCTCTACCTTTTCCTCATTCCTGACGCTGTTTCTCCCTGGGTAAAACAGATCACACTGAGAGACCAGTGGATCCCTCAAACACCCAGTGCAATCCATGGTAAGAATAAAGACACAAAGTCACGTGGGTAGCTATGGGGAGCCGAGGGATCTGAAGTTCAGCCACGATGATGACTACCCAGAACAAAGTCCTCCACCCAAGGCTGAACCTGGATTGTACTAATTCATGAAGAAGGAAGTGGCTTCAGGCTGAGCGACTGTGAGAGTGGCGGGGAGCAGATGAGTGCTGCAGCTGGGCTAAGTGGAAGGCCTGTATTCACCTCTGCAATATACAGAGAAGCGCATTGGTTCTTCATCCTGTCGTGACGTGGCTCATACTAGGGAGCAGCAGGTGGGGCTTCCTGGGAAACGCGCCATCTTCAAAGACTACCACCAGCACCTCTGCTAGATAATATGCACTGCTTTAAGCCAACTGAAAAGATAAGGAAAAGTCCTGGCCAGCTTTGTACATGTAAACAGGGTCAGGCTCAGCCAAAATGGAGACAACTGCTCCTCTTCAAGGAGAGTCATCCAGGTGATCCTCCACAGTTCAGTGGTAGAGTGTTTGGCTAGCAAGCTGTAGGACTCAGGTTCAGTCCCCAGTAACAAAAAAAGCTATAGATCTAGCAATGTGAGACTGTCTATATTAGGTTTTATTTTTGTAAGACTACTTATTAATAATAATAATGCATAAATAGCATAAATTACAAAGGCAAAAATATTTCTCAATGCTTGCTTTGGTAGCACATATACTAAAATTGGAACAAAAATATTTTTCAAACAGAGATAAAACAGACAGGAATGTTGGAACATGAGAAAGGAGGATCACTATGAAGTTGAGGCCAATCTGGGCTACATAGTGAGTTCAAGATCAGCCTGAACCACATAGTGGGGAGCTACACATCCAAGATCAAAATGTTGGAGGGATTGGTTTCTTCTGAGTCCTTTCTCCTTCTCTTGTAGGTGGCCAGCTTCTAACTGCATCTTCCTACGGTTATTCTTGTGAGTGTGTCTGTGTCCTAATCTTTTCTTCTTAAATGGACACTAGGCAGATTGGATTAGGGTCTATCTCTGTAATTAATTATCTCATGAAAGGTCTGTCTCCAAATCCCCCAATATCATCACATTATGAAGTCCTAGGTATTAAAACATCAACATGTGGATCTTGGGGTGAGGATGTGGAAAATTCCACTCATGAAAACATGTAGCAACCATGGACCAAAGGGCTCCAGTGGGAAGGTAAAAATCAATAAGAAATAAACTCCTACATTAAAAACAACTATATTTAAGTTATATATTCTTCCCTCAAAGCACTGCTAGTAATCACAAAATTCCAACATCCCAAATACATTAGAAAAAAGTATTTTATTAGTACATATTTATAATATAAACTGATTATATTCATCATAGAGAGTTGGTACATGTATATAACATATCTTAATTTTTATTCCTTCCCCCTCCTCCCAAAAAGAGTATAATTTTAGAAAGAAGATTATAACTCAAAGTGCACAAAACTCTAGGTGTCTGCTTTAAACTTGTATGTGAAAACTAGTTCACTACCAATGTCACATGCTTGTTTGGAGAGACTTAATGAATGCTCAGAAGGAAACTGTAGAAATCACTGTGGCCTGTGACTGACTTGCCGCTCTCCCCTCTGAATTCGAATTTCATATTTGAATTTAAGCCTCCCTATCTTTATATCTTCAGCTTTGGTCTCCCAAAAGAGCCTGGTGTGATGAAAAAGACCACCCTTCCCTTCATATTTTTCACTGTTTGTGGGACAACAAGGCCATAACTTTGCCCAGTGACATCGAATCTTTCATGCAAATTTATTTAGCTCATAGTGCAAAAGATACTATTTTTGCTAAAAGAACATTTCAACTTTAGTGATAAAGAGGTAACTTTAACGATTATAATATAGGGAGGTGTGTTGAAATGAGTGTTTTAATAATATGTTGTTTGAAAAGAAAAAAGAAAGAAAGAAAACCAACAGAGAGAGGAAAAGAAATCACTTTCTCCTATCAAGCTTTCTAAAATTTTAATGTTACCTTAACTTAATAACCCTATATACTTACAATTCTTTTTTTTTTAAGTGATTTCTATTACCTCCCATCTTAGGAGTCTGCAGCTTAACTCAGTTGTTTAAGGGCCTGCTTGGGCAAACACTGTCAGGCGCAGGGGACCCGGTTTTGATTCCCAGCTCCACATGCCTTCCCAACCTGCCCGTAAAGCAACCTGAGCCAGCCAAAAAAAAAAAAAAAAAAAAAAACCTTCCCATCTCTCTGCTTCCCTTTTACTCTCTCCACTTTGAACAGCAGTCCTTCCACTCCAACTGCTCTCAATTTATTTTCTTTGATGAAAATATGAAATTTCTTGGGCTAGTAAGATAGCTCAGCAGACTAAGTACCTGCTTAGGCAAGCACAGGAACCCAGGATTCCATCCCAGGTACCACACGCCACACCAGCCCAGCCCCCAGGTGCTCTGAGCTGACCACAGAGACTGAGACCCAGCGTGGTGGCGCATACCTATAATCCCAGCACTGGGGAGGCTGAAAATGGGAGGATCACTACTAGTCCAAGCTGTATAGTGAGACCCTGTACCAAATGCATAGAATAAAAAAATGAAATAAAACTTCCTAATAAAAATAATAATAGTCCTTATACTATGTACCACTATCTTCAAAGTAGTTACTCAGAGGACATAAACCAAAGAGACTTTCCCAAAAATAGACAAAGAGATGATAACATCTCTTTCAGTGGACTAAAATAAGCCTAAATGAAACCAATAAGCACAAAGATACCACCATATTTTTAAAACAAAGAAATTTGTAGTTTGAGAGAGTTTTTCAAATTCTCCCTATTTTCTATTCGTCTCATCTTTGTGTTTCTCATATAAGAAAAACCATGCAACATTTGAGCTTCTGTGTCTGGTTTATTTTACTTAACATTATGGTCTCAAGAGTCATCCATTTACCTACAAATGCCCCAGGCTTGTCTTTCTGTACTTATCAATCTGTTAATGGACATAGGCACTGTTTCCAAGACCTAGCTAATACAAATTATGTGTTATAAACATGAGCATGCATTTATTCCTATAATACGATGATTTTAACTTTGTGTGTGTGTGTGTGTGTGTGTGTGTGGTGCTGGAGATCAAACCTGGGGCTTTGTGCATGCAAGGAAAGAGTTCTACCACTGAGCCGCACCCCCAGCCCTAAATCTCACTCTTTTGGAAAGATGCTTAGGAGGGGAATAGCTGGGTTAAACGGAATTTCTATTTTTAGTTTTTTGAGGAATCTCCACGAGGCTTTCCCTGTGATTATACTGGTTTGCATTCCCACCACAGTGTGGTAAGAGCTCCTTTGCCCCACATTCTCACCAGCACTTTTTGTTAGATTTTTAAAAGACACCCATTCTCTTAGGAGTAAAATAGTATCTCAGCATAGCTTTAATTTGCATTTCTCTGATGTCCAGAGATGATGAACATTTTTCACAGCCATTTGTACTTTTGCTGAAACATGTCTATTCATTTCAATTGCCCATTTTTTTATTTGTTCATTTATTTGGGGGAGCTCTATTTTTTTAGGTTTTTTTTTTTTTTTTTTTTTTAGTTATTTTTGCTGTTAGTCTTCTATCGACAGGCTAGCTGGAAAAAATATTTTTGTACTCTGTAGATCGTCTCTTCACTCCACTGGTTGTTCCCTTTGCTGTACAGAAGCTTTCTAATTTCACATGATCCCTTTTGGGGATTCTCAGTATTTCTTGTGCCATGGGGGTTCTGTACAGAAAGCCCTTGACTACAACTATGTCTTCAAGAGTTGTACCTATTTTACCTTTTAGTACATTATTTCTGTTTTAACATTTAGACCTGTGGTTGACTTTTAGTTTAGTACGTGGTGAGATATGTGAGTCTAGATTCAATCTTTTGTATTTGGATATCCAATTTTCCTAGCACCATTTATTAAAGAGGTTCTCTTTCTTCCAGTGTATGTTTTTAGCTCTTTTTTCAAAATAGCTGTATGTCCCTAGAGTTATTTCTGCCTCTTCTGTTCCACTGACCCATCTACCTATTTTTGTGTCACTATCATGCTATTTTAATCAGTATAGCTTAATAATATTACTTGGATATGACTTGCTTTGTTTTGTTACCCAGGATTTCTTTTGCTATTGTGTATCAATTCTGATTCCAGACAGATTTTAGGAATTCCATATTGCTTTCATTAGCTCTGTGAGAAATAACATTTTATTTTATTTTATTATATTTTGGTACAGGGTCTCCCCATGCAGTTCAGACGCAGAGTGATCCTCCTGTTTGCCTCAGTGCTAGGGTTACAGGCCTACACGAGCACACCCAGACTTGGTGGCCGCTCACTGGGCCCAGAGGTGGGACCAGTGCACATGCATTTTATTTTAATTTGGATTGTGCTAAATATCATATGTTTTGGAAGTAAAACCATCTTGATTATGTTGGTTTTGCATTTAATTTTCAGAATTATTTGGAATGATATAGTTTTCTTAATTGTTGCTTGAGTTCATTAGCATTTAGTAATGCTATTGATTTTTTTGGGGGGGGTTATCAATGCTAGTCTTTTGGCAGAATTTTTGTGTATTATAAGTAAAAAATCATGTCATTTACAAATAATGATATTCTGAGGGCCAGTGAGATAACTCAGCAGAGTGCCTGCTTAATTAAGCAAGCGCAGGGACCAGGGTTCAATCCCTGCACCCCCTGTCGTGCTGGCCCAGGGTCTGGGTGCGCTGAGCCAGCACCAAGTCTCGGGGTGGTGGCTCAGGCCTATCATCTCAGTGCTGGGAACACTGAAAACATGAGGGTCACTATGAATCCAAGCTGCTTGGTGAGACCCTGTACCAACTACATAAAAAAATTATTAATAATAATGATATTCTGACATTTTCTTTTGCTATACTACCCCTTTTGTTTCTTTTTCTTGTCTCAGTGCTCTAGGTAATGTTTCGAAAACCATGTTGCACAAGAGTAGTAATAATGAAAATCATTGTCTTGTTCCTAATTTTAAAAATAAAGTTTTCAATTCTTCTCCCATTAAATATGTTGGCCATAGGTTAATAATAAATGGCTTTTATCATATTGAAATAAGGTCCTTCTATACCTAGCTTCTTCAGAGCTTTTATCATAAATGGATGCTAGATTTTGTCAAAAGTTTTTTCTGCATCTATTGAGACAATCATGTGATTTATGTGATGAATCACACTTACTGACTTGCACGTGTGAAAGCATCCTTGCATCCCTGGAACGAGGCCTACTTTGTCATGGTTTATTATCTTTTTGTGACTTGTCACATTCTGTTTGCCATTATTTTGTTATGGACTTTGGCATCTATGTTCATTAAAGGAAATCTTTTTCTTTTTCTTTTTTAAATCTTTTTCTAGTTTTTGGGATGAGGATAATGTTAGCTTCTAAGAATGATTTTGGAAGTATTATTCTCCTCTCAATTTCATTAAAAAATTTGAAGAGTTTTTTTGTATTAGATTTTCTCCTGAAGTTCTTATAGAATTTGGCTGTGAACTCATCAGGTTTGGGGCTGTTGCTGGTTAGATTTTTGTCTTCTTGGTTCAGTTTTGGTAATTTTTGTGTATCTAGAAAGGTACCCATTCCTTCTGAGTTCTTGAATTCATTGGCATATATGTTGGTGAAGTAGTTGCTAATAATTTTCTGGATTTTAGCAGTTTTTATCGTAATATTTTTATTTCTAAATAAACTCATTTGTGTTCCTTTCCTGTTTTTTAGTAAAGTTTATTCTTTCAAAGAACCAGCTCTTAAATTTAGATTCTTTGTATTCCTTTAGTCTTCATTTTGTTAATTTTTGCCCTGATCTTTATAATTTCCTTGCTCTGTTACCTTTGGATTCAGATTGTTCTCGTTTTTCTAACACCTTGAGATGCATCATTAGGTTATTTGCATTTACTCAATTTTTTTGATGAGAAAAATGTTTAGTGGTGAGAATAGTGGTGTTACACTGTTGAGAATTCACTACAAACTTCCCGCATAGAACTATTTTCCTTGTGTTTTTCTGATCATGAGTATTCATAGTTCTTTATGTTTCATTTATCTCTATGTATAATTATTTTTCCATGTCTAAAGTTTTCTATTACTTGTGCTAACAGGTTTTGTATATGCTTTTTGAAGACTTCTGATTTTTCACTAATATTATGATTACATTTAGTCCTCTTTAAGTCATCTAGTAGCTGCTGAATCCATTTTTTTATGCTTCTTTTTTGTTTTTAAGGTATTTCTCATTAGTTGCTGATCGATCATTGCCCTCTAGGTCTGATACTCTGTCTTCACATTGGTCACTTGCGCTACCTATATGTTCAGTCATGATTTTAATCTCCTTGATTTCTGCTTGGAATCTATGGACTCCCACTTTTCCATGCTGCACATTCATGTTGTGTATCTTTCTTCAGCTCCACTAACTGCTTATTACTCTCCTTTCTAGACTTGCTGACCATTTATTTCATTAGTGTCATTATCTGATTAGTTATGTCTTCTTTAAATTCACCAAGCACATTATTGTTTTATCGCCATTGATGCCTTTGGACCTATATGCCATATACCTTCTGATTTTCTTGACCGATTTTCAATGTCCCCTGAACTGGTTTTGAGGAAGATAGAAGTTTTTGAAGGCATTTTGTTGCCTTGCCTTTTCATGTTTCTAATTTTTGTTTTTGTGCTAAGATTTGCAAATTCTTGGCCCAACCCCCCATTCTATGGGAACAAGCCACAGTCTCATTACCCTCTGGCAATCCAAGTACTGGCATAGAGAGAAAAACCAATTGCCAGTCATGTTACCTTGCCTTTAATAGTAAATTCAGTAACAATAATGCCATCAAATGTCAACTGGATGCCAACAAACCCTAGGAACCTCTCATGAACAGCCTTTACTATTTGGGGGGAGGTAAGAATAGCTAAAAATCTACTGCAAACTGCAGTCATAAAGGTTTATGCCTATATTTTTTCTCAAAGGTTTACAATTTTATTTCTACATTTGGCTATTATATTGACTTACTTTCTTATATGTGGTACTTTAGTGGGAATCCAACTTTATTCATTTGCATGTAGATTCCAGTGCCCTAGCAGCATCTTTTACTTTTGAAAAGATCGTTTTTCCCATTTAATTGCTTTCTCCTCCCTGTTGAATATCAGTTGACTAAATATGTGAGCTTGGGGCAGGCGAGATAGCTCAACGGTCCAAAGTGCCTGCTTAGGCAAGCTTAGGCAACCTCAGGGACCATGGTTCAATTCCTAGCACCATATGCTGTGCCAGCCCCACCCCCAGGACAGGCTGAGCTGGCCATAACATAATAAATATGTGAGCTCGTTTTTAGATTCTTAGTTGTAATACAGCAATATATATATATGTTTCTTCCTATGCCAGTGTCAAATAAAGTTGAGTTCTCAAGAACTTTTCCAGTCATAATGCATTTTATTATGTATATCATGTAATAATACAACAAAAAGCCAGTGTAGTGAGATGTCTTTAATTTCATTCCTAGGGAGAATTATTGTTTCTTGAAGGAGCAAGCCTGTGATACCTATGGCTTGCTGACTTTACAACAGAAACACTCAGTCTTATGAAATGGGATCAATTTATTTCCACTGGGGGTGAGATAAGGATCTCAGAAATAATCTCTGATTTCAACATAAACAAAAACAGTTGTTTTTAAAGTAATTCCTGACTTTTAGTACAATCACAAGAAGTGCTTTCAAAAAAAATGAAAGAGAAATGTAAGCATGCTAATCAATTAAAAGCACTCACCAGAAAGGGTCTTACTTTTTGCCCTTATTATTAAATTATCAATAGTGCAAAAAACTCTACTTAATCCCTGGATTATCCTTTAAGTATTAACTGCATTAACTTTGATAGTGATTATAGGAACAAAGCAATGAATAAGGTGCATAGAAATTTTTGAGAAAATGACTATCACATAGAACACCAAAAATTGTATAAAAAATAAATACTGAAGTGTAGAATAAAATTTTAGTCAAAATAAAGAATAAACTTACACATAAACTTAAAATGGTGGGTTAATTAATGGGCAACTTGTAACACCATCTGAAATGAACCAGCCTGGTACTGGATGTGGAAGGCCCACCTGAGGATTATTGCCAACAGCATGAAAGGAAAACGAGGAAAAGATGGTGTGGTGTTGAGACTTGAATGAGACATTGTGGAGGACTCTAGGCCTCCAGCTGGACTTCTGGAGGACAATGCTGTGGCTCAAGGTCTGTAGCTGGGCTCATGCAGAACATTACTGTGGGGTTCATACCCCCAGCTGGACTTTTTGAGTCTCTAGTGTGGGGACAGATCTCCTGCACTCTTCCACATTTGATTCTTTGGGTGAATATCATAAAATAAACCAACTGGGCATGGTGATACATACCTGTAATCCCAGCATTTGGGAGACTGAGGCAGAAGGATTGCCACAAGTTTGAGACCAGTTTGGGCTATATAGTGAGTTGAAGGCCAGTCTAAACAAATAAACATTGTATTGTTTCCCTGCAATAAGAACCTGGAAGAATAAATAAAATCTGAAAGGTACAATATGTATAGTAGAATGGAAAGAAACTGTACATAAGGAATAAATAACTGAGATGAAAGAAAGAAGATAGGGGAAAAAAAGGAAGGGGAAAAATCACGTAAGTATATACACAGGATAGCTAAGATGGTTATACTACTAATTTCTATTAGTGTTTTGAAGGTAGCAGTTAAAGCTTAAAATTTTTACTTCGACCAATTTTATATGCTAATAATATCTGCAATCTGAGCAACTGCACTGAAGACAGCAGCATGCACTATAACAGCCACAGCTGAATAGCTTTCCTCTTGTTTTTTCAAATGCGTTTTATCTTTAATGTCTTATTTATTATTTTATACTCTTTTTAAACTATTAAATTTATAAAAAGGACAATGAAAGCACAGTTTATTGAAAGGAAGAGTTAGCATTTACTTATTTGATCAATCTTGCATGCCTGTATTTGGTAATCTGAACAACAAATTTGATAATATATAACAACCATTGTTAATTTTCTATTCTTGATTTGAAACTCTGCCAGAGTAAAATCTGTAGAATGAGTGAGTTCAATCAGATGGAATCCAATGCTGCTGTGAGATGACTTTAAGTAGTCAGCATGTGGCACTTATTTTAAAGCTGACTTTCTCAGAGGTACTTCCATGCCACAGCTATTCTTATTTGCAATCACCTTGATCTGAGTGACTGCACTCATGCTGATAACTTTCCCTTTCCTTCTTCTTAGTCCCTAACAAATCTAGCAACTTTGGGCTAGGGAGATAGCTCAATGGAATAAGTGTTTGCCTGGCAAAGGCAAAGTCCTCAGTTCAAGCCCTGGTACAAAAAAAAAAAAAATCTAGATACCCACTTCAGATTATCCTCTCCTGAGAGTTGAACATGCCTTTAAAAAGCTCTTTCATATGAGATCTAAAGTGAGGACATATCACATAATCGTTCTTTCTTGCTTTAGCATGAATGGTTCCTCTTTTACAAACACTCAGTCAGCCATTGCCAGAACAAATGAGACCGCAGACTAGTCTCACACATAGCAATTCATCTCCAGGTTCCAGATTTCCTGAGTGGCATCAAATATTTGCTTTAAAAATGGAAATTTATACCAAACTCTCTGAGGGAGATTTTATTTTTGTTTTGTTTTGGTTTTTTTAGGGTTTATAGGGTGTTCAGGGTCTCACCACCAGATCAGACTCATAGCGATCTGCCTGTTTACAGCCTCCCAAGAGCTGGGATTACAGGTGCATGCCACATGCCCCAGTCTCAGTTGCCGGCTTAGCATGCCCTGGGGGTGAGATTGACATGACAGGCCTGGGGATTGAACCCCCAGCCCCTGAGCCTGCTTGCAGGTGCTTTAATCTGCTGAGTTATTTGGCTGGCTCTTGAGGGAGATCTTATATGAGAAATATGAACTCTCCTTCCATATTCACTGATAGTTTTCATTTTAAAAAATGAAATACACTTTCCAAATACCTAATCGATAGCTGCCCATCATATTGTCCTTCCAATGCAAAACTGAAATAGTTCAGAAAACAACATATCTCAACCTGGATTCTGTTGTGAAAAAGGGGAAGAAATACACATTCCTGATTAAGATTCACCCTTCCTGGCTAGGTATTCATATGTGACTGACTGAAAACAAAATTTACATAAAAATAAAATCTTCATTTCCAGGGTAAGTAATCTTTAAATCTTCGCATCTACTACAAAGTATTCTTCAATTTAAAGATTAAATCTATATTCTAAATATTACACATTCAAATATCACACATTTATATTCAAATATTACACATACACATTAAGAAATACATAAACTTATTTGTAGGAAAATTAACACACCCTGAGAATATAATGCTAAGTGAAATAAGTCAAGCACATGCTTAAATATCACAAGGTTTGGTCAGGTGTGGTGGTGCACACCTGTAATCTCAGTATAGGAGCAGGAGGCAGGAAGTGGACAGAAAATAGTGCATTAAGATGCATTATATAAATAATGAACTACATAAGAAACGTAACATGCTGCAAACATGCATTAATGAAGTATAAAATACAGTGGTTTTCAGAGTTGTACAACCATCACTCCAGGAAATTCTAATACATTTCTATCACCAAAAGCAAAACCCCATAGCCATTAGCAGTTACTCCCCAATTTCTCTATCTCCCCCACCCAACTCCTTGGCCCCAGGTAATCAATCACTTATCAGCTTTCTATCCTTATTTGCCAATTCTGGACATTCTTTTAAAAAATTCCTCCTCCCTATAATCATACATCCTTTGATGTCCTCTAGCCTAACAACTCAAATCTCTCAGGACCACTCTTCTACTCTCATTGAAATCAACATTTTCTGGTCCCATATACTAGTGTGATCACACAGTATTTGTCTTTTATTGTCTGGCTTATTCACTGAACATAATTAATTCTTCAGGTTAATCCATGTTGTCCAAATGACAGTTTAGTACTTTTATGGCTGAACACAATTCCACATTTATTTATATTCTCTTCTCTTCTCTCCCTCTCTCTCGCTCTCGCTCTCTCTCATTCTCTCATCGTTTTCATCTTTTTGTTGCTAATATCATTTCCATTACCAAGCATGGTACTACATACCTATAATCCCCGCAGTTAGGAGGGTGGGGCAAGAGGATTGCTGCAGGCCAGCCTAACCTACATACTGAGTTCAGAGGCAGCCTCAAGTGCATATTGAATGTTTGTCTCAAAAAATTTAAAAAAAAAAAAAAAGGTTTGTAAGGGTTTTTTCTCACATGCTAATTAACACTTGACATATTTTGTCATTTTGATGTCATTCTAACAGAAAGGGGGTGATTTCTCACGGTTTTTTTGATCAGCACTGCCCTGGCAATTAGGGATATGGAACATTTCCTCATGTATCTGTTTCATGTTTGTATGTCTTCTGTGTTAGTCAAATTTCCATGCCTTTGACAAAATACTCAAGATAAATAGCTTAAAAGAAGGAAGGATGAATTTTGGCTGGCAGTTCCAGGAGTTTGAGTCCTGTTGCTCTGGGCCTTTGGAGAGGAAGAAAGTTATAGCAGAAGCACATGGCAGAGGGAAACTTCATCTGGTGGCAGATGAGAAGTGAGAGAGGTTTCTGGGTCCTATATTCCCTCCTGTGGCTTCTCCCAGTGACCTAGGTTCCTTCACTAAGTCCTGCTCCTAAGGTTTTCTTGCCTCCCAGTTGCGCCTGAAGCCAGCAATCAAGTCTTCCATATACACACTGGGGGAGACATTTAAGATCCAAACCAGAGTATCTTTTTGTGTGTTTGTGTGGCACCAGGGATCAAACTTGGGACCTTGCACTTGCCAGGAAGGCACTTATACAGTTGAGCTATCTCCTCGACCCCCAGAGTATCTTCTTTGCCGAAACATATATTCTAGTCTTTTGCATATCACTGCATTATTATTTACTTACAAATTTTGAAACTCTGCCTCTATCTGATGTAGTTTGCAAATGCTTTACCCCATTCTGTGGGCCATCTCCTGACTGTTATTTCCTTAGCTATGCAGTATCAGTTTAGTTTGATGTAAGTTAATAGTATATTTTTGTTTTGACTATCTTTTCTTCAAAGGTTGCATCCAAAACTTTATTGCTGAGGCTGCCATGAAGATTTCTCTAGGGAATTTTATAGTTTTTAGTCTTATATGTAAAGGCCTTTTTACATTTGGTATTTGTTTTCAACTGGGTATAATCCATTGGGAAATGATTTTTTTATCATTTTTATCGAAAGCAGGAAGTTTCAACTTTCATAGTCTGCTCAGGAGGGAAGAGGAAGAATTAGTCTGCCAGTACTAAAGAGAGACACAGGTTAAAAGCCATAGTAGCAAGTCCAGTGCATTCTGCAGACAGCCTCAGACCAATCACCATTGGAGTTTTTCACCTACACTTTTCCCCAAGAAGGTGTGACTCTTACAGGCTAGAAGAAAGCCAAGACTCGGAAAGAGCCCACTTACCAAAACACAGTGCACTCTTCACTGCCACTGCCAACACCAAATGAGTTTTCAGAGCCCAGACACAGTCTTTTTAAATTAAATCACACATCCTGGGATACCCTTGTGTTCAACTGACACCCAGTTTGACCACTACTGGCCTCGTGGGGAGGGTGGGGCGTTTTCCCACAGGACTGCAGAGGGCAGGATGGGCGGCAGAGGAGGCACAGAGCACCTTTCCTCCTCCCCCACCCCACACCATCACCAGTCAATCTGAGCCAGAGTTCTTTTTTATTATTTTTTTTAAATTTTTTTTCTTATATTTTAGGGAAGGTTCTACAGGGTATTCGGGGTCTCATAGTGATATGCCTGTTTACAGTCTCCCAAGACCTGGGATTACAAACCCATGCCACCATGCCCAGTCTCCATTCCCATCTCAGCAGGCCCCAAGGGCGGGCAGGCATGGCAAGCTGCTTGCAGGCGCTTTAATCTGCTATTTGGCCAGTCCCCTAGAGTTGACTCTAGAACAACTATAATTGAAGACTCAGACTTTTGACTCTTTCCTTGATGCCCAAATAAGGAACTATTATGAGTGTTCACGGTATATGCATTGTGAGACTTTGTTTATTGTCTTTCTGCTGGGCTGGATTGTGGGCTATATTTTGTTAGATTTTGAAAGACAACTGTAGTGTTGCATAATAGACTATCCATATTAATAACTTAACAGATAGTATATCAAACTATAAAAAAAAAAATAGTAGGTTGTGGCCCTAGCTCTGCGGTGTCCGTGGCAGCTGAGCTAGTGGTCCACTGGGTGGCACCTCCTGCAGGCCCTGGCTGCGCGACAGCTGCGCTTCGCAGCAGGCAGTACCTCCTGCAGGGACTGAATATGAATGAAAGCTTGAAAAAAGTACTTTCTCCTGAGCCATGGCATTTCAGTTACACAGAAATAAGACTTTGAGAAAGTCTTCAGGAAAGCTTGGATGAGCTCAGTCTCAACAGATCACTCCCCAACTTGCCCTCCAAGTTCTATTTCAGTTCTGTAAGGCTATAAATCCTGCACTGGCTCAGATGGTCAGAACAGTCAATTCCAGGGGCTCTCTTAACATGTACAGGTTCTGCAATAACGTGTGGACTTTTGTACTGAATGACATGGAATTCAGAGATGACAGGATTTGTTAAAGAGCATAAAGTGAAAATCGTGGCATACGATGGTAAAAAAAAAAACTACTGGCTGTAATACTACAGAATGAATACGAAAGTAAAGCAGCCTTTTTATGCCGTCGTCTGCTGTTCATTGCTTTTTGAAGAGAAACATAGAAGACTTTTATTTATTCTAGCATTGCAGAAATGACCACACTGTGCTGTACTATCAGAATTCCTCCAGGAAACTGCTCAAAACTCTATCCTTTTACATTACCGGTACTAGAAAGCATAAAAAAATATAACTTTTTAAAATCACAAATCAAAGGTTGTAGCCCTCCTGAGTCTTTAATAAACTCATTTTAAAGCTCAAAAAAAAAAAAAAAAAAGAACTATTTTTAAAAAGGCCTTGGGGGCTGGGGAGATAGCTCAGTAAAATAAGAACTTGCTTGGCAAGTGCAAGGTCCTGAGTTCAATCCCCAGTATCACCAAAAAAAAAAAAAAAAAAAAAAGGCCTTTTTGAATTTTTCCTTTTGAATTGATTAATGAAGTAAGTTTTAACTGTCTTCTTCTGCAAGTACATAGTTTCCTTAATGCTATGTACTAAAAACACTGCCCTTGCCCTTTGCGTGTTCTGGTAGCTTAATTAAAAGCCAGTCAACACAGGGTACACGCCTGCAATCCCAGCATTCTGGGAAGCTGAGGCAGGAGGATCATAAGCTCAATCCAACCCAGGTAACTGTCTCAAATAAATTTTTAAATAATAATAATAATAATAATAATAATAATAATAATAGGGGGGCTGGCGTTGTAGTTCCACGTGAAGAAAAAAGAACAGATGTCAGTAAACTTACAAATTCTTGGGCTCTCTATTCTGTCCCATTGGTTTTGTCTGCTCTAGGCTAGCACTTTCCTGTCTGGGCTATACAGCTCTGCAGTTTATTTTGAAGTCAGCACGATTCTATCCTTGTTCTTTTTCTACCAAGATTGCTATGGCTATCTTGGGTACTTGATGGCTTCAGACAAATTTCATCATTTTTCTATTTCTGTAAAGAACGTCATTGTTATTGCGATGGGAGCTGCACTGAATCAGTGGATCACTTTGTGCTCATTCTGAGCTTTAATCTTCCAATCCAGAAATATGGAATGCCTTTATATTTGTCTGCATTTTCTTCTATTTTCCAGTGCTGGGGGTTGAATAAGGGCCTTTGTACTGAACTATGTTCCCCACGCTCTTTTTTAAATTTTGAATTAGTGTCTCCCTAAGTCATTAAATTGCCTAGGCTGCCTTGAACTTAAAATCTTCCTGCTTCAGTCTCTGAGTGATGTAATTACAGGTGTATGCTACAATGCCTGGCATATATATATATATATATATATATATATATATATATATATATATATATATATTTCTCTACAGACAGCTCCTTTAATTTTTTAAAAATTTTCGTAGTATGAGTGAATGAGACTGCTTTCTTCATTTTTCAGGGGCTGGAGAGATAGCTTAGTAAAACAAGTGCTTGCCTGGCAAGCACAAGGGCCTGAGTTCAATCCCCAGTTCTGAAAAAAAAAAACACTGCTCATTTTTAGAATTTGGTCTTGGTCTACAGAAACACTATATTTTTGTATGTAGAATATATATCCTATATCTTTGCTGGATTTATTCGATCTGTAACCACTTGTTAGTGCAGTCAGCAGGGTTTGCCCGTATGTTCCTCCCCAGTGTAAACAAGGACAACATAGCTTCTTCTTTTCCAACTTTGATGCTTTTTTCTTGCCTAATTGTTCAGGTCAGGACTCCTAGTACTATGTTGAATAGATGTGAAAGTATATATCTTTTTTTTTTATTCCCGATCTGAGGAAAAAAAAGCCTTCAACTTTTTCCTGGTCACTGTACTGTGAGTTTTCATACATAGCCTTCACTGTTCTGTTACATTCCTTATGTAACTTCATTAAACATTTTTAACAGGTGTTCCATTTTGTCAAGTCCATTTTCTGTATCTATTAAAATGACCATGTTGTTTCTGTCCTTCATTCTATTTATATAACATATCATGTACTTTTGCCTAAGTCAGTGATGGTAAACCTATCGCACATATGCTTTTTTTCTTCAGACAAAAGATGTTAATGTAGTTTTTTTCTAAACTAAACCTCAATGTTCAGGTTTAATTGCAGTATTAGCACTTTGCGATAAACAAGTGAATTTTGTGTTATAGCTTAGCACTCTATCTCTAGGTCCATCACTGGCCTAGCTTACACCATCCTCGCATCAATTATGTTTTTCTACTATCTCTTTAAGATTGCTATTCTTTCATCTTTCTCTACTCCTTCTTGAACAGCAACTCATAATTTCCTCTTTGTATGCGATTTCCTAAGCCCGTGAATCATGGGCCTTTTTATCTTTTCTTCCATTGTGACAAAGCATTCTGTTGATGTTCTCTATTAAGTTGCTCTTCCCAACCTTTGAATTTTTTGAAGTCAGTATTTTCTTAAAAAGAGGTACTATGTAGTATTTTCAATTGTTAACTTTCCTCTCTACTTGTTTAGAATGTTACTAGCACATTCTTTTCTGTACTTGGGGCTATTGCTTCCCTGATTGTTTTGATCCTTGTATTTATACACTGTTGTACATTGATGTCTTTATTCAACCTTTGTAGCCAGGCACTTGGAGAATGGCAATCAACAGTAAGCCTGTCCAAAAGTTCTAGGCAGTCTTTGGTTATGATCCTGTGCTCATAACCACTTCAGCTACTAAAGCACTAAAGAACTATCATGCTGAGGACAAGCTCGATATGACACAGAGCAAGCAGTAATTGGTATTAATAAACTAGCATAAGAATAAATCAAGTCTGTCATAGGCCTATACGACTTATGGCAAGACCCAGGGCTGACAGGTTAGTCCTTAATCAATGGCTGAACAGTCTGTGAAGTCCTGGCACCTCAAAGGCAAATTATCTGTGGACTTTGAATAGCCCCAACTCCATCTACCTCAGTAGTCACAGCAGACAATCAGGTTACTAGTTAACCATGATCTGTGGCTGTGGACTTTCCCAAAAATGCACTGTTCCTCAATTCCTGAAACTAACCACAAAAGCAGTTTACCCCATCACTTCCAACAGTCCATTAGCACACCCCCAAACCATCTGCATGCTAAGAAAGGCCAAAGACACTGTGCCAGAGGGTCTGAGTCTTTACTGGGCTTTGACTATCACATGTTCCTTGTAACTAAAAATATACATATTCCTTCTGTCATTGTATCCCTGAGCAGATCAGTGGTCCCAGGCCAGGGAGCCAATACTGCCACATTATGTTACATGAACCTGGAATACAAACACCTGACTGCCAAGGTCTGTCTGTTGCTCTAAGTTATTGAGACCAAGGCCACTAAGCCAGTAGAGGCACAATACAGAACATTAGTCCATCTCACTGTGGCTACAGATTCCCATCAGACATTAAAGTAGCTCTAGAGAATCCCTTCGTGTGCAGCACCCTACAGTCAGTGATTCAAGAGGTCTTTTGGGGACTGAGTTTTACTGTGCCAAGTGTGATAACAGATTCCAAGACAATGCCGTATATCCATATCCTCTTTCCCACAGGCCAGCAGTATCTCTCCACACTATGCTGTTTAGGATTAGGGCAACAGTGTTCTCCAAGACCATCCTGCCTACCCTGTTCAATGCATCTTTTATTTTGCTGTAAGCAGGGTCTGCATTATCTAGCTCCCTTGATTCACATGAAAGTACTTTTTAGTATGAATAATGATCGATGTTTCTTCCGGGGATAATTACAGAATCCCTGCCATCTTGCTCTACCCCCTTTGGACTAATTCAATTCTGACATGCAGATGGCTTTGAACGATAGCTTTAAGAAATTTACAAGTCTCTTCTAAGACCACTGACTAAACTCCATTAAAGTTGTGATTTCAAAATTCATCAGAGGAGATTCAGCATGACGAAGTGAAAAAGGTAATAAATCCTTTCCCACTTTAAAAGACTAAAATACAAAGCTTTTAAAAAATCACTAAAAAACAATGAATTTAACACTTTGGAGCTCAATAGAAGACTTATATTTAGGCATAACAAGCACTAATGCCTCAGTTAAGAACACCTAAGTCTGTGACATTCCTACCTACCCAGGGATGCCTTTACCTACCCTGCAGCAACTCTATAAGTACAATGGTTCAGCCAGAGAGAAGACAGATGTTAATAAGGTTTGTTTTCCAGCTAAAAAGAACTTAATTTGATGCACTATAAGTTACATTTGTGCTCTTTGTGATGAGCAGTTCATTAACCTAAGGTTTCAGTCCCACTTGAAGCAAACAAAAGATGAAGTTGGTGTTAACCGAGATTTCTGGGAGGTAAGAAAGCCACAGGAGCTTAGTAAGCACTTCACCTACTCTAGATTTACCACAGACACGGGGAGCAGAAAATTCTCAAGCATATGCAAAGGCAGAAGCAAAACAGACCAATAAAAATTAGAGGCCAGAAGACTTAAACACACTTGTCAGATAATACATAGACTTATCAGCAGGAAGCAGAGGCCTGAATAAATTAAAAGGTTTGGGCCGGTCTCTGACTAATTACTAAGCTAAGAAACAGCAGCGAATACTTAGAATGAAAATTAAAACAAAAACATTAGCAAAGATACCAATAGCTAAGCACAATGCAACTGAAAGAGACTTCACAGATTTGAGGCCAGTACATATGCAAACAAAGGAATGATGGAGGATATAACCTTTATCATATCTATTTGAAACTGAACAAAAGATAACAAGGGATATGAAGAAACAAGTGTGACTCTTAAATAAGGACGTATGCTCGTAAATTGATTACCCTGACTCAATAAAGAAAGTTTCATGAAAGAAAACACGAAAGACTTAAATAAAAAAGAGCTGAAAAATATCTGAAATGAAAATTCAGATTTGACATAGCACAAGAACAATCAGTGCAAGTGA
>PVKN010005091.1:0-31727 GCA_004027915.1 Capromys pilorides
CCTTTTTTTTTTTTTTTTTTTTCTTCCTAGGAGTGACACAACACAGTCCTGGGAAGGAAATCTGCATCCTCTCGGGAGTCCTCACCCACCCCCAGTGTCCCATGCACTGCACATGGCAGCCCCTCAGGCACTGCGCGGCAGCTCTGCTGCAGCCTCTTCTCTGAGCAACTGTACCTTCCAGGCCAGCCGCACTGTCCACTAAGCAGCCGCACCTCGGGGGAGCTGCGAGCATGTGTGGGAAGGTGGAGGACAAAGGTATGCTTAAAAGCTCACCCTCCACTGGGTAAGGACAGGAGGCAAGTGTGTGCACTCAGTGTGTGGACACACCCGCAGAGCTGCCTGACGACTCACAGGAGTGTGGGCAGAATACCTCACATGGTCTTTGGAGTGCATAGCCCCATTCCTTACCACTTCCTTCCCTTCTGTCTCATCCATCCCAAACCCCTGAATCCACACAAATTCTGTGCTCTTTCCAGGTTGAATTTCTTCAACTTCACTTTGCCTCTGGGTTTTTGCCCAGGTCATTGCCTCTGACCAGAACACAGGTCCTCACCAGGCTAAGCCTTAGTCACTATGCAGGGTTTTCCCTAATGGTTCCTTTCTCTAGCACTTTCCTCACTCCTACAGTGAGGCATGGGGTCCTGCTCTCTTTGGTCTTTCCCCTCAGAGAGGTGATCCTGAGTAGAACTTCAGATTTCTCTTTCTAGATCAAAGGCACCAATAGAGCAGATAAGGTGGGACCCATGGCCCTGTGCATCCGAGTGAGAAATTGGATCTTTGTAACTATTTACTGAACAAGAAGCAGGTGAATAAAAAGTGTATGATACAGGTGCAAACAAACAGGGGCAGGCAGACATGCAAACATACCTCGACCTTGGCAGGCACTGTTCTCCTGGCAAGCACTGCATGTATGTCTACCTCTAAAAGACATGCATTGCACAACATGCCTATGTGTTCAGGGGTTGTGGATGCACATGTGCACATCCAGAGGATGTGCTTCAGTGACACGCTCATGGACATGCACGAGGCCAGAATACACATGTGTGTAGGAGTTGTTCATGCATTGCTTATACACACTAATGGGGACCGTGCGATGCCATGCACATATATGCAGATAGACATTCTGCAGGTTGATTCCCAAGCCCAGGGATCAGTCGTGCTCGTGCGCATGGCTTATAGGCATACATTCTGGGGGTTTACACATGTGGGCAGGCATTGAACATGCTTACAACGTACACTCTCACTTTACTTGTGTGTTTGGGGTTTAGGCACTTTTCAGCACACCGTTTACAAATCCATAGAGGCTGCACACCCGCCAACGTTCAGCATCTGGCAGTAGTGAGTACTGTTTGTATTCACTACATACAAGTACATAGTGTTGCTCATCTCCGCATCATACACTCGTGTATGTTCACAGGAACACACTAGTGGGTTGGAACCCTCCCATGTGCCCTCAGGCATGGTGACTTGGTCTGCACTGCGTGCCTTGGCTCAATCCCCAGAATGGCAAGGTGAGGGCAAGAGGGGCTGCCAGGCCCGGTAACTCACAGTGCGGCACCACGGTGACCTCCTGCACATCCTGGCCCAGCAGGTTGCGCACCATGCAGAGCACCGACAGCTGCTGATCCACGTGGCGCAGGCGCAGCGTGCTCACCACCTCATACTCTTGCTCCTCCGCCCAGTATGTCACGTTGGTTTCCACCTGGCTCTTCTCTTCTGAACTGTTCCCCAGAGCAGTGGGTGGCAGCTCCTGCGGACACCTGCCAGGAAAATTAGGGGGATGGTTTGCAGCCTCTCCCTTTTTGCAGATGGGGAAACGAGGGCCAGAAGCAGGCAGCGCCACGGAGCCGTGGTGGAGATAGGTAGGGCACGCCTATTCCCGGCAACATTCACGCAAGCACACTCCCCCGTGCGCTGTTAACTGACCAGCAGAGGGCGCTCCCATTCCAGCCTGGAGAGCCCTGAATCACTAAATTCACACATCTCACTTGACCTCCTAAATTATGCAATCTGAACTCAACTCTGCCGCTCTCCACTGCGACAAACAACCTTGGTCAGCGGTACAGAACATCTGGGTAAATGAGGTCTCTCCATTCCGCACTGTGCTGGGCTGAGGATAGCTTAGGAATCAAGGTAAGGGACAATTTAAGGAAACTGTGGTTTGGTCTTCTTAGGATGTGGCTCTAGTCTGGAGCAAGGTGTTCAGAGGAGGGGGCAGGACTAGATAAATGCCACTGGATCCTGGTAGCCAGCAGTTCACAGGAGGGGGCAGGACTAGATAAATGCCACTGGATCCTGGTAGCCAGCAGTGGGTATAGGCATAGGGTCTGCTCACCTTCTGAGGTCTCTGCAGGTTAACCAGGTGACATGTGGCTGGGGCATGCCTCTGCCACGACAGCGGACTGTCTGTTCCCCATTGGCAGGGTGGCTTTCACTCAGCTCCAGCACACGGACAGGGACTGCATAGAGAGGTGCAGGGTCAGGAGGTAGGGAGGTCAGGATGGTCACTGGACTGGACCAGAGCCTTCCCTGGGAAGAGGGACCACAGACTGTAGGTGAATAGTAAATACCAGGAATCGCATTGTGAATCTTGATGGGTTGCCTTGGGGGTACTTCAAAGGTAAAGCCTCAGTAGGGTGCTAGTCTGTCTTTAACACCTCTCAGAGATTTGCTAATCTTCCTTTCTAACAAAGAGAGAACAGGCCCAAAGCTCAGAACTCTGGGCAGCCATGCTCCCTCCCAAATAGCTCTGTTTTGTTTTCTCTGAGTTTATTTTAGTGGTTGATTTATATTTATGACATGTAATGCTGAATTTCCATCTATGTTAAGGGGTTAAATTTTGTCTTTCAAAGTAAATTTATTTTTAGAAAGCTGATAAACGAAACACTCAGCCTTTGTGCCGTCACTCCTGTGCTCACGTCCCAGTGGAGAGGGCCCTTCACTTGGGCCACACAACAGAACAGAAGCGGGACCACTCCAAAAGCACCTACATACCTGCCCTCCCCTAGCCACTTCTCGTCTGCTCTCAGCCCCCACCTCTCCCTCTTTGTCTTGGCTACACAGGCCTTTCGGGGGCAACTGCTCTGGCATTTGCATGGCCTGGAATCCTCTTAGGTAGCTTACCCACCGCCTTCATCTTCTTCGGGCACTGCTGTGAATGTCAAATCCCCAGTAAGGCCAGCCCTGACTACCATATTTGGAAATGCCACCATCACTACCCCTAGAGCCCAACATTCATGATTCTCCCTACCCTGTGCCACTCCCCACCCTGCATTAATTGTTACCTTATAACTCATATCATTTACTGAAGTTTCCTCTCCTACTGTTTAACATTTGTCTCCCTCCATTATAATCCAAGCTGCACAAAGCCAGAGTCTCAAGAACTCTGAACAGACTGATATATTGTGATTACTCAATAAATATCTAGTGAAATAATAGTACACTCTACAAGGGCTGGTAAAAATATGTTGCATTTAACTAAAAAAAGTTATTATAGTGAAAGATGCTGCCACTAATCTTCAAAATGCTTTCCCTTGCTCTAAAACATTTGTCCCATCACCTGTGCACTTTTCTAAAGCAGTTTTTTTTAATTTTGGGGAAGGTCTACAGGTCTACAGGGTCTCACTACATAGATTGAACTCGTAGTGATCCACCTATTTGTAGCCTCCCAAGAGCTGGGATTACAGGTGCGCAGCACCACACCCAGTCTCAATTGCCATCTCAGCATGGTCCACATGCAGAGCTGGCTTGGCAGGCCAGGAATTGAACCCTGACCACTGTGCTCTGCCAAAGCAGGCACTTTAGTCCACTGAGCTATCAGGCCGGCCCTCTGACGCAGTTCTGGCAGTGCTCTTGCACAAGTATCTTTAAGGTATGTGATTAAAAAAAATAAAGGGACTGCTACTGCAAAGTGCTACCCTAGAGAAAGACAGACTTGTAAAAGCAGTATGATGTGTCCACATTTACTTTATCCACTGGATCCGCTATCGTGCAAACTTCTGGCTCTTGGCTAAAGTGAAAATGACCACGAAAGGTAAACATGTGCAGTTACCTCAAAACACTGAGGCAGCCATGACGGCACAATTAGAAACTAATGAAAGAGTACCTCAAGAGCGGTTTCAGAAAGGAGCTATGGGATCAGCGTGTTTGAAGTAGAGGGGAGGATTTTGAGAGACATTAATGGCCATGTGTCTTTTACTGCAATAAATTATTTTATAAAGTTTGACATTCACTGTATTCTTTTTTAATCATAGTGCAGTAGTGTTACGTGAGGAAGACAAATCATGGCATCAGCACATGAATACCTACGAATGCGTGTTTTTGGAAATACCAGTCTAGCCCCAGGGCCTCTTACATCTGGGGAAACTGAGGCCCAGAGAAGAGACACAGTAGGTCAATGACCTAGAACCCTTAGTTTCAGGGCCTTTGTTCATCAGCTCCTCCTATGGGTGGATGGGCAAAGCCAAAAGGAGGAGCAGGGCAGGGAGGGCAAGAATGAGAGAGGGCAGGGAGGTGATCCTCACCATTGACTTGAAGCTTGAAAGAGAGTTGGTCTTCATCATCCTCATGGAAGGCCCGCATGGTGTAACTGCCAGCCTCTGCCACCTTCACCCGCACAAGCGTCAGCTCTGACACATACCTGGAGGCAGGGCAGGCCATGAGACCCACTGGTCAGTCTTACAGCCTTCCCAACCTATCCTGTGCAGACAAGAAAAGCGGGTCTGGGAATGCCAGGGACCTGCCAAGGTCACACAGATAGCAGCAGAGGCAGAACTCTAACCCGGGTCCTGAGTCCCCACCCAGAGGCAGTGCTACTAAGCCAAAAGTAAGCCCAGATGGGCCTGAGAGAAGGAAGTGCCAACCCCAGCCACATCTCATTCCCTTCAGAAGGGCCTGACCCTAGCACGGTATAGTCCCTGCTGGCCTGCTAAGCTCCATACTCAGGGATGCTAGAGGTAGCGATGAGTGGCCCTCCTGGCACCTTGTCTCTTTGTTTTCCACCTTTTTCTTTTGGCCTCACTCCTTACAAAGATAACTAAATATCCAAGTGGTCACCTGAACAGTGTCTGAGTCTCCAACTAGCAGAAACTCTGGAAGAGCTAGAACTGTCCCCGAAGCACCCCAAAAGCCTGCTATGGTGCCGTGCATGCAGCAGGTTCTCAGGAAAGGCAAATCTAGGCTTGTTGGGTGTCTGAGGTCTGTGGACTGCCAGGCAGCTGCCAAGTTTCCAAAATGGAGTGGGCTAGCAGCTGCTTACCGGGTCTCAGACACGTTGCGTGTGGCCAGGGCTATCTCACCAACGCTGCTGTCACCCAAGGTACGGTTATCTTTGAACCACAGAACAGTGGGTGGAGGGTAGGCCTCGATGATCACTTGCAGAGTCCGGCTCTGGTGAAGCTCAGCAATTTCTACAGCACCCAGTCCTTGCAGCAGCCGCACGTAGCCTCTCTCTGCAAGGTAAACCAGTCAGGATCAGTGCCTGAGGGTGGAGTTAGCCCAGCGCTTCCAGGAAGCTGAGCTTCTGAGGCAGGGCACCAACCAAATGCTGTAAACATTTGGGACCCATTGGGCATTAGACCTGGGGTTAAAGTTGGTGCTGGCCCTGGAGCAGGGGCCAAGTTTGGTGGCAGAGCTGATTTTGAACTTGGAATCATAGTTCTTCCATCTGGTTCAGTATTGCAGCTGAGGAATAGATATGCCCTCAACCAGTGCTGAGGTTGAATTTGGGGATAGGGTTGCCTCGGCTTGGAGCGGGGTTGGGTGGAGAAATCAGAGTGGGTCTAGGTTCCAGCTAGGTAGCAAGTCCAGGTTCGATTAAGGCGAGTCAGACTCATGCTGCACTTTGGTGTGGGTTAAGCCTGGATCTGGGGCTTTGGCTGGCATACATTTGGGGGTGGAACTACAAGTGGCTGCCTGGCCCTGGAGCTGTATGAGGGCTGAGTCCAGCCCAGACTGTTTTGGGGGCTGAGTCCAAGGCACCCACCGACCACAGTGACGTTGATGGCCTTCTCATCTCGGTGTTCATTCACACTCTCTGACACGTTGCAAACGTAGGTCCCTGAGTCACCCAGCTCAGCATCATGGATGTGCAGGATGGAGCGAATGTGATTAGGCATGTCGGGGAGGAAGTCTGTCACTGCCTCTACCTGCCGCCCACTCTGCAGGGACAGGAGCAGCAGGTTCTCCGAATCAGGAGGGGTCCTTGAGAAGCCAGTCCGCAGGCTGAGATTTCTACTCCTGTCTGGCCCCTCTGCGCCCCTGGCCCGCGTTACCTCTTTTCGGGGGTACATCCACTCGAAGTTGACCACCTCATTCCCCGTCACAATGCACATGATGGTGATGTTCTCACCCTGGCGGACCACAGTCTGCACCGCATTCACAGACACATTGATAGATGACACTGCAGGAGAGAGTGGCCTGAGACAGAGATGATCACCAGCCACCAGTACTTCTACTTGGGGATGGAGGAAGGGGCCAGAGGGAAGGGTTGGGGCTGGGGCTATCACAGGGAATAGGTTGGATAAAATCTCTGTCACCATGGAGCTAACGTTCAAGAAAGGACTAACAGTCTAGAAGTAAAAATGTCCTCTGGGGATCTAAGTATAGGAAACATTTCCTGAGCAGTTGTGTGCAGGTCCCTTCCATCTTTTGTTTCATTTAATCTTCACAATAATCCTACAAGGCAGGCACTTACTATCATCCCCATTGTATAGAGGGAGACACAGGCTCAAAGGGATCATAAGCTCTGAGCATAACTAGTCAGATGAAAGGGGCTGAGCTGAAATTCAAAGCCAGCTGGCTTGAGAGCCTGTGCCTTTGTCCATCCTGTTATGTAGCTCAGCTCTGCCACCAATGAATTCCAGGCCTGAACAAACACTAGCTTCTCTCTGAACCCCAGTTCCTTCTTTCATGGAGTAGGGGGAAATGACCTTCCAAGCCTACAGTGGGAATCCAGTGACCACTGAGTGGCACACTTGGTAGACTGTAAGAGCTGCTCCTCAATGAAGGTTGGTATTTGCCCCTGCTAAGCACCAGGCCAGAAGGGGGCTCACCCTGGAGGCTGTAGACATAGTAGGCTTCAGAATCCACTTCCCTGTCCCCAATGGTGGTTTTGCAGATGTAGGTCTTGTCCTCAAAGGTACCAATGAAGCCTCGCTGGTGATTGTAGGGGACAGGCAGAGGAACATCCTCTTTCTTCTCATGCAGTGTCACCACCAGCTGGGGGTCTGTGACTCGGCATGGAATGGTGGTCTCAGTTATTTCCGTGACAAAGATGAATATATCCTCAGGGTCTATCGGGAGGAAGCCCATGCTGGGATCTGCCAAAAGAGGAGCGAAGGACTAGCATCAAGAGAGCTGGGTTTCTGGCTGGTCATTGAGTTCTATGTGATTGTGAGTAGGTCTCCTCCCCTCTCTGGCATTCAGTCTCCTCAACTCAGAATAAGAATGCTGCCATGGATTGAATAGTGGTTGTCTCCAAGGCTCATCGACCTGTAATTACCTTTGTCATAGTAGTAAGAGGTGATTAGGCCACAAATGCCCCATGGTGGGTAGATTGGGCCGTAGTAAAAAGCTAAGTTCAGTCACCTCTTTCTCTTCATTGCCCTTCTGCCTTTATCCATGGGAGGACTCAAAAAGAAGACCCTTACCAGGTGTTGGTCCCTTGATCTTGGATTCTACAACCTCCAGAACTGGGAGCCAACCTAGTCCTGTTCATGATCAATTTAGTCCATGTCAGACATTATGTTATAGCAGAAAGCCTGAACTAAGACAGACCTCAGAGGCTCCTTCCAGCTCTAATGCTGATATTGATAGTCCCAGGGTAAGATGAAGACAAGACCTAGGGCCAGCCAGATAGCTCAGCGGACTAAAGTGCCTGCTTGGCAAGCACTAGGGGATAGGAGCTTGATCCTCATGCCCTGCCTGCCCTGCTCCCAAAGCATGCTGAGAACGCAAATGAGACTGGGCGTGGTGCCGCACACCTGTAATCCCATCGTTTGGGAGGCTGAGAACAGGAGGATCACTACGAGTCTGATCTGTGCAATGAGATCCTATAGACACTACTAAATACATTAAACAAACAAACAAACAAATAAATAAAATATAAGACAAGCCCCAGATTACAGTGTGATTGGCCCCTGGGACCCTGATGGAGCAGACTGGAGAAAGCTGAGTTCCTAGGGCAGAAAGCAGGGAGATATCTGGGCCAATGTGTGGGAATGAACACATTCCTGGTCTGAGTAGGGCAGGCTTCCATGACTTGTATGCATTGCATGCTGTCACTGAAGGGTGCTCTGAGCTTACCCTGATGCTGTCAGTAGGGAAGAGGGAGAGTGGGTAAACCACGGTTCTTACCTGGCACAAAGATGTACAGCCGCTTCCGCTGCTCACTGGATTCCAGCTCGAGGGAGCTGTTGTACGTGCAAAAGTATTCTCCTGTGTCTCCCCCAGTGACGTTGATCAGTGTTAGTGTGCTGGTAAAGGTGCCATCCTGGGTCATGACCATTTCCTGTTGGGGTACCTGGGACATCCGTTCCCACACTACTGGAACTGAACCCGAGCAGGTGAGAATAAAGGTGCTAGAGAGATTGAGAACCAGCTCTGGGCCCGCGGGAATGATGACCAGGCCTCGGGAGCTTTGTGGTCCCAGCAATGACAGCAGCAGCGGCAGCAGCAGCAACGGGCCTTTGGGAGGGGAGATGTCAGATGTCAGGGCACAGAGACCTCAGGGAGCTACCCAAAGCTACACTGATGCCACCAAGTCCTCAAAGAGCACACATCCCTGTCCAACAGATTGGAGCCCTCTGCTCATGGCTCAGGGGGCCTGCACACCCACCGTAGGCCCCCAGGGACTCCAGGCCTCTATCTCAGTCTCTTTGGAGCTCCTGCCTCTGAGTCCTTTCATGGTGTTCCATTCAGGCAGCAGGCAGGGGAAGGGGTCAGGAAATCCTCGGGAAATCATTCCCAGGCCTTTAGTTCCTGGATGACTTCCCAGGTCACTTTCTGGGCCTTTGTCCTGTAACTGCCCCCAACTGCCTGGGTTCTGATGAAGCTCAGAAGTGGCCTTGCCTAAAGTGGGGAGAGACTGGGACAGGAGAAATGATGAGGTCCCTGGGGCTGGAGGGCCCTGGGGTGGTTGTGTGTGTGTGTGTGTGTGTGTGTGTGTGTGTGTGTGGTGTGTATGAAGTGATCTGTCTTTCCCTTACCTAGTGACATCCTCTGGATAGAAGCCATGCTCCCCAAGTACAGGACAGTGAGTCTGTGCATCAGACAGAAGTCTGTACGGCAGGCCACTGGCTGGCCATGGAGTGCCTCGGCATTTGCCCATCCCCTAGAGGGCGGAGGGTATGTCACCTGCCAGTCTGAGGAGAGATGGCAAGCTGTTGACTGCTGGGGGTACAAGGACAGGGAGGGCCAGGCAGAGGATTTGTGGTTCAGAAGTGGCTCCCAGATGATTTCTGAGCTGAGAGGCGCGTTGTTGAAGGAGGCCTCCACAGAAATACCATTGGGATACAGGAAATCAAGGCTCAAGAACAACCCCAATGCTTCCGGACTCACTCCCTGGTGTTAGCAGGATCTGCTGAGTGGCTCCCTAGGACCCCTGTCCTGGGCCCCAGTCTACCTACCTTGGAGGACCAGAGCTGGCATCACCCATGGAAGCTGCATGACGGCCTGTGGAGTGAAATGGGGGTCAGGGTCCATCTTAGCGCCTGGCTCCTGCGCAGTAAGCCTTTTTCTGGACCACCAGCCTCCATGGCATGGCGCTGGTGGGCCTGAAATCAAAAGCCACCCATGCCTGAGCAGAAAGGACCCATAGCCACGGGCCCTTATTCTCTGCTTCTAGTGTTTGTGTGGACTTGGCTGAGTCCTTTGCCCCTCTGGGCCTTGGTTTCCCTGTATGTATAGTAGGGCTTGGGAGGTTGGGCTGGATAGTATTCAGGGGCTGCCAGTCCTGACAGACTGTCCTCTGGGTGACAATTGCAATACCAAGTTCTTATCTGCCAGGACAAATATTTGGGAAAGTGCGATGAAAGGCCTGGAGGAGAAGGAGGGGTGAGCCAGAACCCAGAGAACTCCCACAGCTCCACAAGCACAACAGGAAATGGAGGCGGCTGTGGGAAGGGAAGTAGGGGAGTCAGGGCTGTGGAATGTGGGGGCCTGGGCCCCCCTACTCAGCCCTGACCCACACCAAGAGGCCCAAGGAAGAGGGGCCCTGGGGCTGGGCCTAGGAGAGGCACCTTTGCATTGAGCAGGCTTTGGAGGTGCTTAGGGACCACTGAAGCCTTCACCACCTCCCCTGCTGTCCAGATGGGGAAGCTGAGGCTCTGAGAAGAAAAGCTTGCCCAAGGCTCCATAGCAGACCCTGTGAGAGAGAGACAGAGACTGGAAGGTGGAAGCAGAGAAAGACAGAGACAGCACAAGGGGAGACGCAGAAACACACAGTGCCACGGGCTCGAAGAGAGTGAGGCAGACAGGTTGAGCCAGGTGGGTCATGCTATGTCCCCTAAGGAACACCAAACCATCACCAGGGCCAGGGATACCGAGGGGCTCCCGGCAGTCTCGACTGGAAGGAGGTTAGAGGCAGACAGAACCACAGGGCCAAACACATGGAAAATAACTAGGGGACCGGGCCACTGGAGCCTCCCCGGCCATCGGGTGTGAGCTGTGTCTCCCAAGTGGACTCCTAGCCCAGCTGAGCCCAGCTCACCTCTCTGCATCTCACTCCCCTGCTCCCAGTTGCACAGTGGCACTGGGTTGGAGCCACCATTTAGTGCCCCTGGCCCCTGACTCCATGTCTTGTGGGGGATGGTGGCAAGTGTGCCAGTTACCAGGGCCAGGTTCACATAAGGGCTGCAGACACAAGCACTGGCTCCAACCAATGCCTTGGGAAGTAATCACGGAGATCTGTTCTTCCTCTATCCCGGGCCTCCTTTCACTCAGTGTATTGGAGGACTCCTTCTGCCTTGCTTTCTCTCCTTTCTGAACTGCTCTGCAGGTCAAAGCCCAGCCTTCCTGATGCCCCTGCACAGGTCCCCACACCCAAACATCCTGTGCCACCCATCCTGCTGGGCTCCTAGTACCCTTGGAAGGACAGCAATGCCCAAGAATCCCATCTGCACCCTGGTGGGTGCCCCTCTGGCTTTTTTCTTCCTGCCAGGGGACTGGGCCAAGGAAAATCGTTAGCAGCCCAGGCTGGGGGAGGGGTCGCTGCTTCCCCACCCCTCCCTTCTTGGCCTCCTTGGCCAGCCACACTGTTTATTATTCTAAAGGAGGAATTTGGCCGGCTGGCCTCGAGATGGGAGGTCACTGCAAGGGGGCTGGCCTGGCTCTTGAAGGCCTCGATGGCCATGTGGGCTGGGACCTCATGGCACGCAGCCCCTGATCCTGCTCCAGTATGCCACTCCTCTATCCTCTCCATTTTGGGCCCTTTTCTGACAGACCTGGGCCAGAAATGGCTTAGCACCTCTGAGACTCAGCCAGGAGAAGCCCTTACGAATGTCCAGCAGAAGCCCAAAGAGACCCAGAGTCATGACTGTGTCACATGGCAAGAAGGTGAATTCGGGCTCCTAGGTGAGGATCAGCTAGAAAGATGAGATCAGAGAGATAGAGTAGAGGTTTTGGGGAGGGACACCATAGTTTGGACTGGCTCAACTGGCTTTCTGCTCCGAGGGACCCTGAACCCACTGTAAGACAGGGTTTCCAGACTTCCTGGGACTCTGTTTCCCCATCCATACACACAGAGGATTGGGGGGCTCATCTCAAAAAGCTGGCCCTATCCTATTCTCAAGTTGTGCCTCTTTGACTTGCCAGAAAGAAGTTCTAGTCATCATTATTCTTAGTAGGGTGGCTGGAGAAAGGAGGGCTGGCAAGGGTAAGGGTGGCAGGGAGAGGAGCTAGTCAGGGGGATGGGGTACCTTTCTGAGGCCAGAACCACACGAAGACTTAGTCTGCACTGACTGTCTCCGACCAGTGCTGTGTGGCCCGAGACAAGGAGCTTTCCTCACCCTACCTCATATTCTCCCTCTGCCTCTCAGATGTGTGCAAACAAATGAACTTGAGGTGTGGAAGCCCAGGATTTGGCATAGGGTAAAGTGGAAAGGACAGCAAGCTAAAGTGCTAGCATACACCAGACTGGGGCTTGGGCACTCTGCGGTGGCCACCTGGGCCACCTGGACAACTCTGTCACCCTCAGTTGCCCACTTGATGCCTTCTAGGCCATTTTGTACTTCCTGGTGGCAGCAGACCTTAGAGGGGCCTAGGCAGCTGACATGGGGGGGGGGGATAATTTTCCTGTGACAGCTTCCTTCATGAGGGGAGAGAGCTGTGCTAAAGGGAAGAGCCACCTAGGACAGCATGGTACCACAGCCAGGAGGCAGGTGGCCCTGTGTGCCACTCTGTCCCCCCAGGGAGGTCCCTGGAACCATGGGAGAGGGGATCCTAAGCACTTTTCCTTTGCCCAGTGAGATCCACTGTGCCCTGAGAAGCCTTCAGGAGTCCGAGCCAGGTAGGAGGGACAGAGTTCCAAAGATGGGGTCACCACCCTGCTCAGTGAATCAGAGGGACCCTCAA
Source organism: Capromys pilorides (assembly GCA_004027915.1). Taxonomy (NCBI): domain Eukaryota; kingdom Metazoa; phylum Chordata; class Mammalia; order Rodentia; family Capromyidae; genus Capromys; species Capromys pilorides. The sequence goes on from PVKN010005091.1 coordinate 12,571, forward strand.
GGAATGGAGTGAGAACCCTAATTTCAGGGGAGCAAACTTGTTTAGGGGATCCTTCTCAGAGCCCCAAGCTTCCCTCTAATAAGGGCATACAATTCTCTAGTCCTTTCCCACCACCTTAATCTAAATAAATCCAGTCCATCTTAGCCACATCCGCCAGCAAAAGCTCCCTCCCCGGCCAGGGTCCTGCGGCTCCCACGACTCAGGCAGCAGGGGAGGGGGCCCCAGTCACTGCAGGAGTGAGGCTTGCACACGGTGAGCACATGGACACAGCCTACGCACCCGCTCACACGCTCCTCTGAAACCCATCCATGTGCAGCTGGCTGCAAGTGTGCCCAGCCTCCTGCGGGCGCTCACCCATGTATCCCACACCAAATGCACACACACACACACCGCTCCACTAAGCCCAGCACACATTCACCAGGCACAGACTGTGCCCAAGTGCTTTCCCAGGTGCCCATCAGGGAAGCACCCATGTGTAACACATCAACACATGGTGCACAGACCGTGCACAGGAGACCCCAAGTCCCCCTGAGTACATCTACATGCATCCACAGACGAAACACAGCCGTGTGTGCTATGTGCAGCTCTGAGAACCTGACAGGTCCCAAGCCACTTAGGTACTACAAGCCTTTCCACTTTACAAGTGAGGAGACTGAGGCACAGAGCACCTCAGAAACGCGTGTAGGAATGCAAAGCCAGGTACGGGCAGAGCAGGGAGAGACAGGCCAGTGTGACTTTGTGATGTGTGCCTCTCCAGTGCTCCACTCCCCTGGTCGCCACTGCCTGGGTGGGTGGAGGTCAATAGGTGGGGGACTGCCAGAAGCAGAGGGTTCTGAGATTAATTTAGCAGAGAATCAACAGGCTTTGGTGACTGAACGTGGGGAGCTGGAGAGGTATGCTTTATGGAGGACCTGTATTCCTTTTCTGGCTTGGAATACTGGGGAATAGGAACTTGCATGTGCTGGGGGAGATGGTGCCTTTTTCTGAGAGGATGTGGAGGCCAAACAGCAGGACTGAGTAGCCTCAGAGCTTATTTAGAATGTGGAGGATCCTGAGGTGCAGGGAATAGGCTGGGCAGAAGCAGCCATAAGCAGGGGCTGGAAGAAGCCCTGCCACAGGGCAGAGGGTGCTCTGAGCAGGGTCTCGGATATAGGGGGCTGGGAATAAACAGGGTGCCCACAGGAAGAGGAGGAGGCAGCCTGTTTATGAGGTCACAGAGTCAGAGTCTTAGAATGTCCCAGCTCCACAACCCTCAGGGATCATTTACCCGATTCAACCCCTTTCTTGGCCCCTGCTGTACAAGTGGGAAACTGAAGCTTAGAGCATGAAAACAAGAGGAGGACCCATGTTTGGGCCTCACAGGATGGGTGCAGGTGACAGTGGGGTGCTTGAGTTCTCCTGCCAAGCAGCTCTTCCTGAAGATCTTGCTCAGGTGCAAGGTGCCTGAGGCCAGGGCTCAGACTGCAGCTGCTGCCTCTCCCTCACAAGTGTCAGCGACTTAGAGAAGACACTTGCTCCATGCCACATGTGGACACTGACTCATCTCCTGACCCTCTACCTTGTCCTTTCTCCTCCAAAATAGGAGCACCTTACAAATTTCAAGGTGGGACTAAGGGACCTGGGTTCTGGTTTCAGCTCTGTCACTACCTGCATCACAGCCCTGCCCCTCTCTGGGCCTCAGTGTTCCCATCAGTATGGCAGGGTGGGAGAACTTGTAGGGCTACGTGTGGTGGCTCTCAGGATCCCGCTCTGGAAGGCTGCTGTTCAGAGCTATGATGCTGCTGAGGGGCCGCAGACACAGGTCATGACTCAGTTCCGAGGAGGCAGCCAGTTCTTAGCCTGGAGTGTGTGGGGCAAGAGGCATACAGAGCTGGGCGTGGCATCCCTGCTTGTGGCTGGAGACCTAGCAGTCTGGCTTACGTGGCCTTCCCCAAACTGGCCACGGTATGAGTGTGATCATCAGCCCAGGCCAGGAAGCCTCATTCTAGAAGCTGGGAGAGTAGGGTCCAGAAAGTGGGGACATTATTACAAGCTGGGAGGGGGCAGTTAGGAGGGGGCAGCTGGGAGGGGACAGAGATCCCACCCGTCCCCCTTAATCTTATACTATATTCTAATCTATTGAGGAAGACTCATTGTCCCTCAGGACAGACAGGGTGCAGGAGAGGAGACACTGACTGAGCCAAGCCATGCATCAAAAGGCTGGAACCTGGGCCTGGATTCCTGCCCATGTTGCTTCTAGTGCAGGGTTCTTCCTGTTGTCTAGGTATCTAGAGTCTCTTTGAATAAAGCAGCAGAAACTGGGCATGCTGGGGCCTCGAGTGGGCTCCATGCTGGCCCCACTGAACCCGGGGCTGACTCCTTCCACACAGACATGGTCACTTGATGCGCTTACCTGTCCAGCCTGTCCTTCTCCTTTCCCTCCTCATACCCCAGCCAGAGAGAGGGACCTCCCCGAAGGGCCTATCTGTCTGTCCTCCTTGGCCCCTGTGGCTCTCCATGGCACCTCCACAGCAATTTGACTGCCTGAAGGAGCCACTACAACTAAAGAAGGAAGCTACTGCCTCCCCGCTCCCTGGGGCCAAGTCAGTCACCATTCTGCACTCCTCGTCCCAGGAGGCCTCCCGAGGGACACAATGGAAAAAAATGACCTATATTTTGGAAACCAAAAATAAAATGAAACATCTGTTTGGAACAGAGCCAAGCTGATAAAGAACAGACTGATTCCCCTGCTGGAGACCGCCCCCCAAACCTTTCACTCACCCCCTCACCCACCAGGGTGTGTGGTGGGGGCGCATGTAGTGGTGCCGCCTTGATACTTGGAACAGCGCGTGGGAAAGCACTCAGTGTGTGCCTTGTGGCCGCTGGGGGCCCAAGGGAGGGGGCCCAGGTCCCCACACAGGCTGGGAACCGGCCTGGGAAGGAGGTCAGAGAGGGAGGGAGGCCCCTCTGCTTATCCCTGCCGGCTGCCCCGCTGCCTGCCCAGCAAGCACTTCCTGCCTCCTGTGGCGCCTCCTTGGCCTCCCTGCTCAGCCTGGAGCCCACTCCAGGCGCCTGAGCTGCCCTGCCCACCCGTAGACCACTGGTTCACAGCCCAAGATGCTATCTGGGCCTTCCCTCATCAGCCCTTCTCAACTGAACAGAGGCTCAGACCGCCTTGAAAATAACACAAATAATAATAGTCACTCCTGATTTAGAACTTACCCACCTACCATTAAGGCTCAGCTCTTTGCACAAAGGACCTCACAAGCCCCCAGAGCCACTGACACAGAAAAGCAGTGCTGCTTTTCTGTCTCACAGATGAGGAGACTGAGGCACAGAGAAGCCAAAGCACCTGCCCCAGATCACCGAGCTTGCCTACAGTGGTTGCAGTGCTCCACTGGGAATCAGCACAGGGGCTCAACAGCTTCACCCTAGCAGCCCTTCCCCGCAGGAGGCAGAGATGTGAAGCCCCACTGAGGACAGACTGACAGCTCCATTCACGGGACCAAGTTGTTCCCGCACTGACTCCCATCTTATTTCCCTCTTTCATACCTTTTGAGCTGTGGAAGTGAAGCTGACAGCTAAAAGATGAGAGTGATACTGTTTTCACAAAGCCACCACAGGTTTAAGTCTGTTGTGGAGCATTCACATACCCTGCTTGCATCTGTCTCCTCTTTCTCTAAAACTGCATGCTGCTCATGACAGGGAACTTCCTACCTAGCCTGTGGGCCCCTCCATCCTGGGGAAGCTCAGGGTCTTCAGAGGTCAGATTACAGAGCTTCTACCTCTTTATGACCTGGAGCACAGTCTATCCAGACACACCTTCTACCTCTCAGCCCTGCTTTTTACCTTTCGGTCTCCTTGGTCAAAGTCCAGGGCATCTTTCTCCCCATTGCCATTCTGCTGCCCCAATCTGAAACAAGCAAAAGCCAAGCGTTCTACAAAATGAGATGATGTGAGGATTTGGCTTCCTACTCATGGCTCTGTAAGAGTTTTATTCGTTATTCCCATTTCACGGAGAAGAACAAGAGTCTCAGAGAGCTCGGTAACTTACCCAAAGTCATGTTTATCATAAGCAGAAGAGCTAAGACACACACTCAGGCTGGTCTGAGTCCAAGGCCTATTTTCTTACCTGCCGTGCAAGTCAACCCACCTCCTGACTGGAAACATCGCTGCCCACAAAGGACTGCTCTCCTGAGCTCACTCTGATGAAGCCATGGAGCTTGTAGGCTCTCAGGATAGGGAGAACCTTCAAGATCAAGTCCCTGCCCTGTCCTCACTGAGGAGCAATGTGGGCCCTGAGCTCCTGCCTCAGACCACCCAGTACTTTGAAGCCCAGGGAGAGGTAGAACTCAGAACCCTTCTGCAACTCCACTGCAGATCTTAAGAGTCAGCTGATAAGGTTAAGGAAAGACTAAGGTTATGCCTGGCCTTGTCCCAAGTGCCTCTGAAATAGAGTGGCCCAGCAGTCAAGCCAGGTGTGTGACCAGCTCCACCACAGGCCTGCCCCTGTGGGCAGCAGCACCTTTCGCACTATGCACAGGGGCCAGGCCTCAGCAGCTACAGAATTCCAGGCCTTTGCCACCCTTCTCTGCCCTCCCTGCCCCCAGCCCTCAAATCCTCTTCTCTGGCCGGTGCCATGGCAACAGGGAGTGCCAGGCCCTGGCAGCCAAAGGAGCCCCAGAGAGGGGTCCTAGGCTGGGGCTGAAGAGGGGGGTATGACAGGCGCAGACAAGCAAACCTTCTGTTCCTCGGGCTGTTGCCAGCCCAGGATCAGCCATGGGCTGGGCTAGGGGCCATAGAAAGAATGCATTGTCAGAGCCAAGTGGTCAGGGGGCAGGCAGGCCTCAGGGCCTGTTCCTACTGACCCACCAGCTTGCAGCCTTTCCCCACCAGACCAGAACCCACAAATCAGGCAGGGGTAGCTGGCTAACAACAATGACTGCCACTGAGATTCCCCTCAGTGCCCTCCTGGACAGTGAATCAAGAGGAAGGGAAACTTCCACATGTTGTTTACCCTGCTACTCTCTGGGCATCTCTTCCCCACTCCCTGCCTCTTCAGCCTTCACCTCTGATTCTTCACTGCCTATTCCTGAGCCTCTCTGTGCTTCGGTCTCCTCATCTATGAATTCAGGTCTGTCACTGAGTCATTGAGGCTATTGAAGGAGTTGACATAGCCAAATGCTTAGGACAGGGCTTGGCATATGGCTTTCTGCAGAGCTAGAAGCCAGCTTCTTAATCATCCACTCACGGGAGAATAAGTCACTTCTCCCTCCCACAGCCTTGAGCACACAGCTGAGACCCTGCCAGACTAGGCTGCTCGGAAGAGATGCATGTGACATACCAGAAGGCGCAGGGAGGCCCTTCCAAAAGGCTCTCCAGGGAGGAGCAGCTGCAGTTATGGTGGGTATGGGCAGTGTGGCCCATCCTGTTGCACTGAGGCTTGGTGAGATGGCCACACTCAGTGCTCAAGTGACCAGCAGAGGGCCAGAAAGCAAATGTAATGCCTCCCAGCCCACTGTTCCTTGACTGGCTCTTCCTGCTCTATGGATGCTCACACAGTTAGAGACCAAACAGCTGTGTAGAGTGAGCTCTTCTGGCCATTGGGCCTGAGGCTTCAGCTGCCTTATAGTCACATATGACTCTCTAGGCAGGGGGATAGGGAAGGGCAGGCAATAATGACACTTTCCCTCCAGGGAGGTGAGGGCTGGTGGAGGGAGAGCAGGCACATGGAGCCAGTGTGTTATGCCTGATAGCACCAGGCAGGGGGATGTCATGGGAGCCAATCAAGGCTGGGAGCAGGACATCTACCTTGAAGCCACCTAATGCCAAGTCTAAGTCCCACCTCTCCTACCTCACCACTTTGTGCCCTCTATGAGTTTAACTTCTCTGGAAAATGGCCTACAAGACCCCCTTTTCCACTATCATGAGGGTTAGCGATGACAAAGAGCACTCAACATATAAGAGATGCTCAGTAAATGGTAGGAGAGGAATAGGGCTTCTTTGGGCCAATGGCACTGAGCTGGGCCTCTGACCCTGGAGCAAGGTTGAGCTGGGTTCTGTGGAAGATAATACTGGGGCAGAGGATTTCACACGCAAAGCTAGGAAGGCAGGAGATGGCCAGGCATCAGGGAGAATGGCAGAGAGAACTCAGGCCAGAACTGAGGCCAGAAGAGAGATAGGAGAGGGACAGGAGAAGAAGTTGACCTCTGGGAAGTTCTTGGGTGGTGGGTAAAGGTTTGGGCTTCACTCTGGAGGCACTACAAAGGCAACACTTCAGGGTGTTGATGGTGATGGTGGGAAGCCAGCTTCTGGCTTAGTAACAATAATTCTATGGGCCAGTCATTGAAGGGCTGAGGGCCTCCATGTGGGACATGAGCACTTGGGCATTCTGTGGGAGGCTATGAACTGCGATGGGACAATGGAGTCAGAGCAGCCAGTTTCTAGAAGAAGACATCCCTACTCCAGCTTGGGCCTCATTGCAGGATGAGCTACATAAATCTGTAGGACAAGTGCAAAATGCAAAGGCAGGGCTCCTAGTTAAAAAGTATTAAAACCTCAAGAGTGACGGAAAAGCACTGAACCAAGTGTAGGCCTTTTCAATGAGAAGTCACTCCTGTTTTTTGGACTAAAGAGAAGACCCCCTTCTGTCCAGCCATCCATGTACCCACAGTCCAGTTGTTTGTCTCACTGTGTCCTTACTTACCTATTCACTAGCTCACTGTCAATCCAACAGGTGTGCCCAGGCTGGGAGCTGATAAGGGTAGGGGTGATAGAAGTAGAGACAGTGCACCGGGCAGTGCTCTGGGTTAGTAGAGGACAGGGCTTCTCTGGAAGGTTTTTAAAGCTGAGTCCTGCCCCGGTTCCCCGTCCCCCCTCCCCACTTTTCATGTGTTTAGTACAGGGTCTACAGGGTCTCACTACATAGATCAGACTTGTAGTGATCCTCCTGTTTGCAGCCTCCCAAGTGCTGGGATCATAGGCACACACCACCACACCATCTTAATTGCCATCTCAGCATGCCCCAGGGCTAGGGCTGGCATGGCACTCTGGGCATCGAACCATAGACCCTGAGCTTGCCTAAGCAGGCACTTTAGTCCACTGAGATATCTGGCTGGTCCTCCCATTTCCACTTATGCCTAACCTTAGAAGTAGAGAAGTTGGTGGGGTCACAATTCTTGGGGTTCTGATTTCCAGAAAATGAAAATAACCAGAACAGTTGCAGGGATGTGGTAAGAGAGCCACAAGGAGCCTGGATGGGCCCTCTGGGGTCTCTGAGCGATCCCCTCCCTTCTCTACTCTATACATAAGAGGAAGCATGGCCAGAACAGAGAAGTGATATGCCCCAAGTTTCTGTGGCAGGAAACTAGATGGGGTGGAAATGGGGTCCCATCTTTCATAAAGGTGTCTTCTTTGCTTCTCTCCAGTCTAAATCTATCCCCCTAACTTCACCCTAGTGAGGCTTGTAGGCTAAGCCTGGGGGATAGGCAGAGCTGGGCCTCTCCAGGTCTTTAGGCACTGGTGAAGCCTCAGCGCCCAGGGCGGTCAAAGGAAACCTTAGATCTGGGACTCCACACCACCACTCACAATCTGCACAGCCTCCATCCTACCCCTTCCCTTTTTGGAGCTCAGGTTCCTACCTATAGAAGAGGATAAGTTAAATCAGATGACCCAAAAGCCCTTTTCATCTCTGACATGTGGGAAACTTCCCAACCTGCTGGCCCTCTCATGGGATGGCCCCTTCCAATATAGGGTGGAGAAGCTGGCATCTTTGGCAGATGAAAGGTTCAGGGACCTGAGCTATCAAACAGCCCTTATGCAAAGCAGGATCAAGGGTAGTGGTGCAATGAGAGTAGTGCACTTTGATTTCAAGCCTCCTGCACCACGCTGAGGTGGGCTGTCCTGAAAGGCACCTTGGGAGATGGGCTGGGGCACCAGCAAGTTGAGGGGCTCAGGTACCTCTTTTACTGACTGGGTCTGAGGAGAGGAGAGGGCAGGAGGTGGGCATCCTACTCTGGACACATCAAGTGTGTGGATTTCACAGCCACATCCAGAGCTGGGGCTCTGTGTCCTTTCCTTCCGTTGCAGCTAAACGCTTCCATGGCTCCAGCAAAAACCTGGTTTCACCTGAAATCAAAGCCTCTTAGGTTTGAAAGTTCAGGACGGGAAGGCACCTAAAGGACCACACCCCACCCCAATAGGCCCTCCTTGCCTCAGGATCCAAGGACCTGGGCTTCTAACCCCTGCAGGAGCATGCCCTTGGAGTCTCTGAGGAAGGGCTCCTCTAATGGTTAAAAAGCTTCCCCTTGTTATTGCAGGTTCAAGTTTTCCATTAGCAGCCATTAATGCTGACCTCTTTCTGTAATCTGTAGAGAAAATGTAAGAAAAACTCCTTTCATTGTGAAGTTAAATATGCATGATCCCTGCCTGAATACACAGCAGGGTTGTGCAGCTGCCAATCTGGGCTGATGGGGCTTGTAATCCTGGAATTGTTTAGAGCTGGAAGGGACGTTGCAATCCTCAGGGTCAACCTCTTTGATGACTATGAGAGGATGAGGCTCAGAGAGGGACCAGCTTGCCTATGTCACATGGCTCTAGGGCATGGGGTTCCCAGAGCTGAGGCTTGTCTTCAGAGCGTACACTGGGTCCCCTGGTCCCCCCACCCCTACCCCCAGCCTTGCATTATAGGGCTCAGGAGTCAGAAGCACTCAGGACACAAATCCCAGCTCCTCTGCTTCTTAGCTATGGGGCTCTGGGTAACTGACTTACCCTCTCTGGGCATCTCTTCATCAGTAAAGTGGTGAGAGTATCTACACTTTAAGGTTATTGTAATGATTAAATCAATCCACCAAACATTTATTAAGAACTTCTTGAATGCCAGACATGTTCTAAGAGCTGAGGGCTACATCAGTAAGCTGTGAGATAATGGACAGACAAAATTAAAATGCCCATAGAAAGTGCCGAGAAAGGGTTGGTACCCATTAGATCACCCTGCCCACACTCCTGCCGCTGAGGTGACACAGCTCTGACCTTGGAGTGGGACCATCCCCACTTTCAGAGTCTGTGGACAAAGTCAGTTCTCAAGTTTCTCCAAGAAACAGGTGGGCATTTCAGGGCTCTCAAGGTACCCTCTTCCTCCTTCCCTCCATGCTGCACCCTGCAGCCTGTCCTGAACAAAGTACCCAGCTAGAAAGCAGCTCGTCACTAGGCCACAATGTGAGCTCTGCCCCAAGGACAAAGTGGGCCATCAGAATGTCCACTGTCCAGAGCCCTTCAGGGCAGAGGCCTTTGTGGGTTACAAGTCATTCTGCAGCAAGGTGGTCACATGCAGCAGGTAGGGAGCAACACGCTTTATTATTAGTGGCTCCAGGTTCCAATGCTGAAGTACAGGGACTGTGCCAAGCACCTTAGCCATGCTGTGACTTCATGGTGTCCAAACGCTGCTCTGCTGCTCACAGAGGGGACTGAGAAAATCAAAACACTGGCTGAGGTTCCCATGGTCAGCCAGAAACTGAATCAGAGGTACCCCACGTCAACCAATGTCCAAGCCAGGAACTACTTATCCTCCATACCCACTACTCCCAAATATGAAAGTAGCACAAGAAGCAACCTGCGGGCCTGAGGTTGGCCACACAGTGAATTTCAGTGGAGCCAGGGTAGGCAATGGGTCTGCTGACTCTGAATCCACAGTGCTTTCTGCTGCTGGCCTTGCTCGCATCTGTGGGCAATTACAAACCCCAGCTCTGCTTCCTAGAGCAGAGAGGTTGTCTGATAACTACTGTCTGCAAGGAAAGTGCTGACCAGATGGCCTCCTGCCTCTCTCAGGACCTCACCAGGTCCGGTGGATCTTACCGCAGTCCGACCTGAGGCTTCGCTTTGGGCTGAGGAAGGTACTAAGGTAGCCGATCCAGAAGCAGGCTGGGGAGGATGGAAGTTCCTTGCTAACCAGAAGCAGCTCCCTGCAGGATCCTGCCTGTGGATTCCAGCAGATTTCCACCTACATACCAATTCTATTAACTGTATGACCCTGGAAACTCACTTAACCTCTATGCGCTTCTGGAAAATGGGGTAGTAACGTCAGTCTCAATCTGGCTCACAGGATTCCAAGGGAGGCGCCATACCTGACTCTCTGCCTGCGTGCAATGGATGTCAGCAATGGTGACCACCCTGACCGTTTGCCTCCCAATGCTGTGGGTTCAAGGTCCCCTTCCTGGAGACAGAGGAGGAATGGATATCGAGACATCATGTTAGAGGCCTCTGTGCACTCTGGGGGTCACAGAGGCAAGCAGAGACCTCCTTCTCCCTTCTTATACAGAAAAATACAGCCTCAAACAGTCTGTATTCTGGAAACAAGGCAAGAGGCCACCCCTTCCCTTCCATCAGCACATTTCCTTAGCCTGGAACTGACTCAGGGCTGAACACAAAACAACGAACCTCAGAGCATGAACAATCTCTGCTGTGCACACAGAATGGGAACAGGGGACAGTTAGCAGCAAAGCTCCAGCATGGAGTAAGAGTGCCAGGCCAGCATCAGAAGACAGGAGGAACCTGGGAAGGCTGCCTGGAAGAGACGGAGTAGCAGGGGCCTCACCAGAAAAGTGATGAGGAAAGGCATTCCAGGCTGAGGGAATGGGGTGGGTATATGCCCACAGCAGGATGACACAAATTCCTTCTGAAAATTCTGGAACAAATTTAGGAACAGGAAACCCAGGTCTCGCGTAGAGGGGCAGTGGAAGCTTGTAACTTCTCTAGGCTCTGCCACTTGCTAGCTGTGTGGCTACAATTCTGTGACTCAAAAGCAAAGGAAGGAACAAAAGGAAAGGCTACTGTTCTGAGGCTGCAGGGAGACACCTCACATGCAAAACAGAGGAGAGCACAGCCCTGTGTCTGGTGCTGCCTGTGAGTGCTACAGACCCAGAATCAGTCAGCCATGAGTGGCCAAACATGGCAGCCACTGTTAGAAGCCAGGTTTTCCACAGGCACTGGCAAGCCACAGAAAGTCTCGGTTGCAAGGTCTGTGACTAGATGCATGCTTTAGGATGGAGTGGGGAAAGAGCTGAGTCCAGAGGAGGGACAGAGCAAGGAGGCCTGAGCAACCCCTTAGGACAGACAGAAATGGCTCAGCTGCAACCTTCCTCATGGAGGACCCCTGGAGTTGACCTCTCAGCCCTAGGCCCCCAGCCCCAGCTGCAAGACTGCTAGGTCCTTGCTGAGAGGCCCCCTTTATGTAGAATTTTCCCAGTGTCTGGGGTTTTGGAAGGACATCTTAGGAATCTGGAAAATTTGCAAGCCCATTTAAATCCCCAAAGGTTGCCTGTTGACTGACTGGCCTAAAGCCAGTCTGATTGTTAGGAGCAAGGCTCCAGCCAAGGGACAGGGGCTATAGCCCTGAGGTTCCCCATACCAATGGGTCCCTGTCAGATCCCTTTCTATGTCCCCTGTCAGATCTCTCATTTTCTCTCTCCAGCCCCTTCCAGCTTTCTCTCCCCCCCCCCCCCCCCCCCCCCCCCCCCCCCCCCCCCCCCCCCCGCCCCCATAAGCCTCCACTGCACACCCCAAAGTCTGTCTTGGTGATCTTCTGACTCTGAGTTGCTCCAAGAGCAATACCATGTTGTTTAAATAGGACAGAGGCAGCAGAGTTGAGGGGCAGCAGTGGCCCAGCCCTGGGGGAGGAGGAGAAGGCTGGCTCCTCCAGCCCTGACATCACTCAAAGCCAACCAGTCACCTCCCATCTGGTTTTGTTAAAAATACTTCCCGTTTTTTTACCTAGCCAAAGAGGCATGGGCTGGGGCAAGGGGATAGGGCAGAGGGCCAGGGATTCCCCACCCTCCCTGCACTTACTTTGTTGTTGATGGAGTCTGGTGTGGGCATTGTCCCAGGTTGTGGGCTGTCACCCACTCCAGGAAGTCTTCCCTACTGCTCTTTCCTTGCTATCAGGAAGACTTCACTGGGCCCAATATAGGCAACAGCTGGGCAGAAGGGCAGCCGGTACTATCCCAGGCTCCCAAAGACGGGAGGACAGAGAAGCTGCTGCAGGGAGAGCAGTGGCCAGCCTGCCTCACTCCCAAAGCATCCTTTGGGAGGAGCAGAGCTACCAAGGGGGGCCGCCCTGGGTCTGGCTGTGCGTGTCGGCAGGCTGGCAGGCTGGCGGGCGCAGCCGGCACGGGATGTGGACCCTGCTGGTCTGAGGGGCCAGCTCTCTGGTCCGTGATCTCCTGACTCCAAGTTGCTCCCAGAGCGATCGCAGGTCCCAGACTGGGCTGGCAGGGATTGTGGGCGTGGGCAGCCCCTGAGCTCACACCACCGTGGGCTTCCCTCCCCCGCCCCCCTACTTTGGGGGAAAGGCTGTAGGGCGGCCTCTGATTGGCCCAGCTGGGGAGGAGGGGGGCGGAGGGGCCTGGAGTGTGGACGCATGTGTCTGTTTTCAATTTCAGGGTTTTTTTTTTTTTTTCTCCCTCTCTTTTCTTTTCCCTCAAGTTACTTGTTTTTCTTCCTTTTTTCCCTGTTCGCTCCCTCCCGTCGCCCGTTTTCTCAGGATATGAGGGGATGTTTAGAAATTCCGCAGCTCACGCCAGCCACTGAGTCACTTTTACTGAAGAGTGGCCCAGCTTCCCTTGCTTGATGCCTGCCTCTGGCTGCAGTCTCCTCTGACCAGGCCTCCTGGGGTGGTGGCACGAGGGTCCTTCTTTTGTGCCTCAATTTCTCCATCTGTAAGAGAAGCTCTGATGTTTCGACCAGCATTCATTCATTAGCACGGAATGTTAGAGCACCTATTGTGTGCCAGACACCGCACAAGTGCCAGGGCTACAGCAGTAAGACAGTAAGATGCTGTCCAGGGAGAGAGGCACATGCCGGGCAAGCAGCGACCTCGGGAGAGCAGGGGCCTGAGGCTGCACTCACCAGACCTGAGGAGTCCACGTCTGTATGGCAGGGACCTAGTGAGAGGCCGCTTTTACTGCAAGCTCTCATTTTCCACTTGGACCCACAGCTGTCTTTGTTACCTTAAACTTTGGGTCAGATTCCCGCTCAATTCTGCATAAAAAGCATCAGTGCAATATAAACACTGGTCATCTAGTCCTAAATTCACTGAACTTCCCTCATCCCCTTAAAGACCAGCGCCTTCAGGATCAGGGTAGCTGCTCCCAAGAGTTCAGGTGGGCTACTCGGGATGGGAGCCAAGGCCTCTCCTCAGGCAGAGCAGTCATCTCCTGATGGGAACTGAATTGTCCCCTCCAGTGAGCACAACCTCCCCCAGACCTAATGGTCGTCCAGACCACATGGGACCGACTTCTGACTGTGCTCACCTCTTGCTTCCTGCCTTCTTCTCCTATAGAGTCCTGAAGCTCTTGTTAGCACCCTGGGGATAGGGCTTGGGACTCCAGGGTCCTGTTTCTTCCCAGTCTGGCCACACTGATTAATAATGTGTTTTCAGTTTATTTATGGCACTGGGGCTGGAACTTAGGGCCTCACTCTTGCTAGGCAAGGCTCTACCACTGAGCTGCACCCGCAGGGCAACGAATGCCTTTCTTACTGCGCCCTCATTCATGTTGCTGTTTGGATTTGAGGCAATGGGCATTAAGCCCCTTCTGTTGTGATTCTCCTAGCCTCATCCCTGGCACTGGACACTGGGAATCCTTCTAAAAAGAGGTGGCTTGGAAGAGACAGAAAGAGCCTTCACGATGACTTGTTCTTCAAGAGGAGAAGCTGAGGTCTAGTGGCACCTCAGCATGAAGAGAAAAAGCAACTGGCCTAACGTCACCTAGCATACTTCCTCAAACTTCCAGATGCTCCTTGTAGCATCTCAAGGCCCTTGAGGAACCAAGAAGAGACTATTTTTGCTGTTATATAGGGAAAGAAACTGAGGCCAAGAACAGTACAGTGAGCTTCCCAGGTTCACGCAGCAACAGCTGAGCTAGGACAAGACCAGATTTCATGCACCACAGGATAGAAGGGGCCCAGGTCACCTTTATGAAGCCACGCTCCAGTGCAGACTACCCCATCCTACCTTCTTTCTAGGTTACCCTGTGGCTTTTTTATTCAGTCACTCGACAAGGTATTTTCCAGAATCTATAATTTTCCAGTTCTATCTTCCCCCACCTCTTCTCCTTTGAGCTTCAAGGACTCTTTCAGGAAGCCTGATTGGTTCTTCTCTTCCACCTGCACCTTCTTAGTCCAAGAGGCATCTGGACAAAAGAGATACAGTTTCCCACCTGATCATGAGGGAAAATTGAGCTGAGTCACAGAAGGAAGCTCAATCCAAAGGGGGAAGACAAGTGTTCCAAGCTACACAGGTAGAGCCTACCTCCTTCCACACTACACTTAGTATCTCTCTCGCCCCTTGTTCCACCTCAGTTCCCCCAGGGCCCTGGGACTGAGATTCCATGCCAAATAGTAATTTATCTCATAGTCAGTTTTGGGGCTTCTGCCTATAGTCAGGGCTGGGCCATACAGAGGAAGAGTTCTCAGACTAGCTCATGATGAGTCTTCCTGGAGAGGGAGCCTGGGTCAGAGCCAGGGCTTGGTGGCAGCAGGATCACAAGGGAACATGGAGTGATCCCACAAACCACAGAGTCAGGCTGCCCAGGGGTATTGGATCCAAAGGCTCAATCAAAAAATCCCAACTTCCCCCTTCGAGCTCCAAAACTGAAAAAGAGAAAGGGAGGGAAGAAAGTGGAGGGAGGGAGAGAGAGATCCCCCTCCCTAACATTTGTCTTAGCCAGTCACCACCATGGAGCAACTGTTGTAGCCAGGACATCTTTGGGGAAGCAGAGTTTCAACCTCTAAAGAAGCTATTCTGGAAGTGAGTACACCTAGCTTTGGACTTGTTGGCAGGCCCTTGTCCTGCCCCAGCCTCAGTTTCCCCATAGGTCCATCTGAAGCTAGGCTCACTATGGGAGAAGGTCCTGGGATGCCCTGACTATGAGTTCCCTTAGAGCCAGACACTGGCCAGGGAGAAGAGTCTGGTGGAGCCCAAGGGCAGGAGCACAGCTGGGGGCCAGAGATGCAGCACAGAGGGGAGGAGGTGGTTGGTGGTAGCTCCCCCAGGGCTGAGTGGTTGGCGGCTGCCATTTCCGGCCAGCCCAGCCATCCAGCTGGCCCATCTGGAATCACTTAACCCCTACCACCATTAACCCTTTATGGACAGTAGGGCTGTTTCTCCTCCTCTCAAAGTAGGTGGGAGATGTGGAACTCTACCAAGCACCAGCATCTCTTGCCAAGGCTGGGACAAGTGAGGAGGGAGTCATGGCTACACAGGTTCCAGAGCCAGAGGCAGTGTTTGGGGTCAGGGCCAGCTTCTCCTGATGTGGCTGTGTGGCCTTGTTTAAGTCACTTGAATGCTCACTTCCATTTCCTCCTCTGGAAAACCATGAATCAAGGAATAATTCATGGGAGAGATTTATACCAAAGCATTTCATTCAGCACTGTGGGCCACCAGGCCTTTGAAAGCATGGGCAGTGGACAGGGCACATGGATGGTACAGTATTGTTGTGCAGGGGTGGCCAGCCTGCCTCCCCCCTCCTGTGGACAAGATAAGCCATGAGCATTAACTGCCCCACCTGGGGCGCTGAGTCTGGCCATGACACTTTCATCCTGGGGAAGGCTGGTCTAGTGTGAGGGTAGGAACCCTGACTGTGGCAGACTGGCAGCAGTGCAAAGAGCCCTGCCCTCAGGCTCAGCCTCAGCTCCCCAAGGCAGGGTGGCACACTCAGAGGTTAAGAGCCTAGCTCTGAGATTAGCTGGCCCATCCTAAACTGCCACCTCCTAGCTGTGTGGCCTGGGACATTCAGGCTCTGTATTCTCCAAGCCCCCTCTACATCTACCTCCCAGGGTTACAGAGAAGCCTGACTAAACAATGAACTCAGGCGTTTTCGGCAAACCCCAGGGAAGACCAAGAAGGGCAACTGATCCTCAGATGCCACCCAGAGCTGCTGTCATAGAAGTCCAGGGTCAGGCTGGAGGTACGCTCACCCAGCCTGCTTAATTTATAGCCAATGAGCAGGGCATGGCCTGTGATGGCAGTCACCCACACCATCACGTGTGCAGTGTCAGCTGCACACAGGGAATACACCCGAAGCTTCTGTCTGAACTCTTGGCTGTGTTCTTCCTGCAGGAGGGAACCAGGCTGAATGGAACCCCTCCTGAGACCCCACCCACGCTTGCCAGAGCCGGAAGCAGTAGCTTTGAGAAGGTGGGGCCTTGGGCCGGAAAGGGAGCCTGAATGGGAGAATTCCCAGGGGACTGGCTCAACACAGCAGGCAGGGCTGAGGCTGTGCATCTGGTGCTCCCATGCTCCCACAGCTGACCTCTCTGCAGGCTCCCTGAGTGGGGGCAGCAGGAGGGGGGAGCAGCACACATGTCCCAGGCATTGGTACAGTCTTCTTGGATGTTAGAACTAGAAGAGCCCTTTAAGTTTGCCCATTGTACAGGCATGGAGACTGAGGCCTAATGAAGGGCAGCTGCTTACTTGAAGTTCACAGAAAGGCATGTTGCAGCCCAGAGCCCTCCCCCACTCAGTGTCCTTCCACTCTGCCACTCTGAGCAGAGCAGGTTGATCCTTGTGCCTGCAGCTAAAGACCAGAGGCATTGAATAGGAGCCTCCCCCACCTCCTGGAAGCCCAGCATCATGACCATCTGAGTGGGCAGAGGGGCCACTGGGGGCCTCAGGCCACATTCTCCCTGGGATTCCTGGCATTGCTCTTACTGGGCCAGGCTGCAGCCACTGAGGCTTGCTGGGATGCCAAAAGCTCTGGATGCTGCCCACTCCCCTCAACCAGTCCCTCTGCTGGCCTCTATCTTGGTGCCAAGGGCCACGGGACCTTATGATATTCTCAAAGATCAGCATAACAGCAAGGCTCTTGGAGGCTATGTATTTCTCCCTCACTGGGCATACTGGAGCTTATGAGGGACAGAACCTGCCTGAGGGTACACAGCAGGTCTCAGGATGGGGCCTGTCACTATAACTCCCAGACTGTTGTATTCATTGCTCCTACCACCCATCCATGCTACAGCAGTTAACTGAACACCTGCCATGTGCCTGGCCTGCCTATCCCTATACAGGTCACAAACATAAAGGAAAGCACAAACTAATAACAAATAGTGATGACCATGATAAAAGAAGATATAGAGACTACTGGGCTGAGCAGATAGGGGTTTTGTTCAGGTAGGCATGGCTTCCCTGGGGAAGAAGAGACCAGAGTGAGGCCACATGCAAAGCAGGAGTGGGGACAGCACTGGAGGCAGAAGGAACTTGCAGAAGCATGGATGCTAGGAAGAGTTTGGTGCATTTGAGCAGAAAGAAAGGAATGGTAGAAGTCAGTATGGTGTCTCTGACCCATAATTCCAGGCACTCGGGAGGCTGCAACAGGAGGATGGTAAGTTTAAGGCCAGGCTGGGCAACTTAGCAACTTAGGAAACCATCCTAAAATTCTAAAAAGGCTGAGGGGGTTGAGGAGATAACTCAGGGGTATAAATAAGTGCCTTCCTGGCAAGCACAAGTTGAGTTCAATCTCTGGTTAAAAAAAAAAAAAAGCAATGCTGAGTACATGGCTCAGTGGTAAAGCATTCACAGCATCAGGCCTTGAGTTTAATCTCCAGTACAATAACAACAACAACAACAAAAGATTAAGGCAGAACAGTACATAACATTGTAGGGATTGCTGGCCATCCAGGTCTTGTGGATACAAAGAGTCTGCCTTTTATCCAGGGACCAGTAGGGCCACAGCAAGATTCTCAGCAGAGGACCGGCTGGGGACTGTTAGCGCCTGTGGGCAATGGGCTGAGGGGCAGGGGCAAGGAAGCTAGTGGCCTGGAGGTGGTCATGGACAACCATGAACTGAATGCCACCACACCGATCCCCACCCACTGTCCCCCCGAGAGGCTGCAGGAGTGTAGCCTCACAGGGAGTTGGGATGGGGGCCCCTGCACATGCTACGACCACCAACTCACTCTGTCAGCTTTTCCCTGGCTTCAGCATCTCTGCAGAACAGGCTGGTGATAGTACTCTTTTGACAAGGACATTCCGTGTCCCAGTCCTGGTAAGCCTGCTTTCTCAGATGCTGACGGACAACACAAAGTTCTCCTGTAGTTCCCAGCTCTGTCAGCAGGTGGCGTGCTCAGCCATTGGAATGGGAGGAGGAAAGGTGTTGGGGCGGAGGGCGGGTCGGGAAGGAAAAATTCCCCGCAGGAGCCAGGAGTGCCTTTTTTTTTTTTTGCGGGTTCGAACTCATGACCTTGCACTTGCCAGGCAGGCACTTGTGCCATGGAGCTATCTCCCCAGCCCCCAGGAGTGCCTTTTGAGGCTCACAGCTCCCCACTGGAGCTGGTCAGGGGAGCAATTCCCCTCCCCCTTCCAAAATGGAAGCAGGGATTCAGAGAGAAGAGTTAACCTGCTCAAGGTCACACAGCAAGTTTGAGGCTTGGCCAGACCTGCCCCCACCCCACAGCATCCCCAGTCTAAAGAGCTCCAGTGGGTCCTGGTGGGGCACGGTGGGCCTGAGGCTGGCTCTGCTACCCACCAGTCCTGTGGAGCAAACTATTTCCAGCGGAATGGTAAGCCCTTCCTGGACCATAAACCCAATTTTAAAACTAAGTTATCACTGCAATCTTTATGAGGCCAAAGTAGTTGCACCCCACCTCAAGAGGCCCTGGCCAGTGTGTGTGAGCAGCTTGGAGGGAAGGCTTCCAGAGGAGAGGGGACCTCCCTACCCTGGAGCCAGAGGAAGGAGGGGCCCAATAAACAGCCACTCCCAGAGATAAGGGGCTGTCCAGAAGAACTGCTCACAGGAATGGGGCAGGGACTTCTCCATGCCACGCCATCAGTAGAGGCAACCATCTCTAGTGAGCATGTAGAGAAGCTGAGGCCCAGGGGTATAAGGGATATGGTGGTCAGAGGGCAAGGTTAGAAAGGACATGCTTACCTTGGGCGTCAACAAGGTTACAGGATCTTTTGGAGAGGTCTGCTCAGGACTCTGATGGGGGAGTCTCCACTAAGGCAAGGGAAGAGTAGAGGTTCTTTTGCATGAAGAACCCAGAGGAGGAAGAGGAACTAGCTATTTACTTAAGCAAAATCCAGCTAACATGAGTGGAAATAGGGAAGCATACACAGGGTCGTGATCCTTATTGTCTTAATAGGCCAACTCAGCTAGAGAGAGAGAGAAAGAGAGAAGGGGAGAGGGAAG
>PVKN010005092.1:0-31726 GCA_004027915.1 Capromys pilorides
CCTTTCATGCTCTGTCAATCCCCAACTGCTGCCCCATCTGTGAGCTATTCATGCCCCCACCCTCAGTGCTGCCAGGCCTTTCAGTTCTGTTAGATACTGCAGCTGACAGTGGAATGGTTTCTTGTACCCAGGCCATACTGGGAGTCTTTCTGTAATCCAGGTGGCCTGAGGGAGCCTTGTATCTGTTCTCTGTGTGTAGAGGGCTGGGCCAACTCAGGCCATGTCCAGAAAAGACATGCAGAAAGGGGCAAGGGCATTGGCTTTGGAGTCTGGGCTGCTGGATGCTCAACCTGGGGCTTCCTTCTTGTGAGCTGTGGGATTTTAAGATATAACTTGACCTCCCTCCCCAGCCCCTGTTTCTCCCTGGGTAAAATGGGGTGCTATGAGCTTTTCAGAGGGTTGCTGTGGGGATGACCAGAACATGTACACAAGAGACTGGTACTTTTTGGATCTCAGCAAACTCCTTTCTCTCACTGCAGCATTACAGGGGAACCCTTCCGAGGCTAGATCCTGAGTGGCCTCTGCAGAATCTTCCAGGGTCCTGGGCCCCAAGGTTGCTCAAGCTTTTTTCTTGATGTCTGCTAACTTCAATCCTTATCTGTCCTCTGCCTGTCCCTTCCCAGCCTGACCCCTCTTTCTTGTCCTTTCTATGTTTTCTCATTTCTTCCTATGCCCCTCACACCCAGAGTCCAGACCTTCCAGCTCCACCCCATAACTATGGAGGGATTGCCCCTGATCCCAGTACACATACTTAGAGCTGAGCCATGCCTGCCTTAGAAGATTTAGGAGGGGCAAGTGAATGCCCTGGTGTGGGTGTGGGGGTGCTCTTGCTAAACATCCATTGTTGGGTAGGTTGGAGGCCATGTGCTAGGGTGAGGGACAGATTGTCCTCTGAGGCTTTGGTGGACTTCTCTGTTGGTTCATCCATTGGGGGGGGGGCCGGCCCACCCTCTGAGACCCATGTTGGACCCACCATCCCTGACTGTGCTCAGTGGGCCTTGTGCAGTGCAGGGGTTCTGTAAACATTTATGAATATTCTGGATGAACCAAAAAGCGAAAGGCAGTTGATTAATGGAAGGGGACCTGGGTCCTGGGTCAGTACCCCATGATGGCTTCTCCAACCTCTGAGCCTCAGGCTACTTCTTTGCCTGCACATGGGAAGGGGGCAAGCCTGTCAACCTCCTTGGATACTCAAGACCTGGGAAAGGTGCATTATAAAGCTGTATAGTGCTGTGGTACCAGGCAAGTGATGGTCAAAGGTAGAGTTCTAGCGGTGAATTGTCACTCCCCTCCCAGTTGCTGACCTCTACTTCCCTGTCCCCAGGACCAGGGCACCGTGGGGGTGATTTTTAATGTGGGCACAGATGACATTACTATTGACGAGCCCAACGCCATCGTGAGCGACGGCAAATACCACGTGGTGCGCTTCACCCGAAGCGGTGGCAACGCCACTCTGCAGGTGGACAGCTGGCCAGTCAATGAGCGGTACCCCGCAGGTAGGAGGCGTAGGCCCATGGAGCAGGCTCAAGGGCGGGGTGGGCAGCTTCTGATAGGACCTGAGAGTGTCCACTGGGGGTTGGGCTAAGGGGAGGTTTCTGGGTGTGGGCCAGGGCTCTGGGAAAGGAGGGAGTGTGAGGTGACAGGGTGGCGTTATGGCAAAGGGAGAATTTGGGTTTGGAAGCAGGGTGAGATCAGCGATGGTGGGAGTACATCACTTGCTGGGTACAGCACAAGGGGAGGATCCAACTGTGGATTGGAGGAGAAAAGAGGGTGGAAGAGAGTTCTATGTGACTGAAGAAAGGATGAGTTCAGAAAGAAGAAACAGGAAGAAATGGGGAGGTTGATGCAGAAACCTAGGACAGAAGACCCAGAAGTAACATAAAACACATCTTGGCAGGTGGCAGGGCTGTTCCCAAAAACAGAATCAAGGTCTTTAAAAAGAGCAAGTCAAGGACTCTATTAAGCGATGTATATACAAGAAGACAAGTAGCCATGGAGACCTGGAGAAAAGGAACCCATTGTTTCAGGAAATGAGGACTTGGTGGAAGGGAAGGAGAGACAAATGGCAGAGTAAAAAAGAGGGTCAGGTGCATTCAATATCCTTCCTTGCAAACCTTTTAGTAGCAGGGCTTGTGCTAGGCTTTGGGAACACAGAGGTGAGTAAAACCCAGGGAGCCACAGGATCCCAGCAGGGTGATAGCTGTGGTGGTCGAGGACAAACCAAGGATAAGGATAAGGAAAGAAGGGAGGAGGCAGGGACCCTGTAAGCTATGGAGGGAGCCATCTTTCCACATGGAAAAGTGTGGAACTAGTCAGCAAGACTAGTGCAGCGATGGGGGCAGCTTCAGGTGAGATGCAGAGAGAGAAAGATGTAGAGATGCTGGCATGCAGAGCCAGCCAGCAAGCGAAGAGGTGGACAGAGCCCAGTGAGTGATCGAGCAAGCGAGTGAGTGAGTGAGTGAGCGGGGGAGAGCCCAGTGGGAAGACAGAGGGGGAAGAAATAGAAACACTGCAGGAAGAACTGCAGGGACACGGAGATGCAGAGATACAGGCTGGGCAGCACTGCAGTCACACACAAGACCCAGCTGAGGAGCTGAGTGCGCATCTGCAGCCGCGCTGTGTTGACCTACAGGGGTGTGCATAGCATGCACACCCTAAGAGAGACCTGTACAGGACTGCGACTTGCAATCCTACAGGTTTGCACCTAAACATTTGGGCTGCCACTGAGAGAATAAGGCCCACATAGTCCCCCAATAAACACAGAGGCTGATGTGCACACAACAAACCCAGACATATAGATGACAGCTTGGCAAAGGGATGCTAGTTTATGTCTTTGGTGTGTGTGGGATCACTGAGATATACCAGTCCTCCTACACAAAGTCCCCTGATTCTTCTGCTCCAAGCAGACCCTGACAGCCAAGGCTGGGTGGGAGTGATATTCTGGGGTACCAGAATTCACTCCTTCTCAGACACCCATGTACCAGGGCAATCTTTGTAGCAGTGATGACACTGGTCTGTGCTGGGCAGGGCTGGACTCAGGGCCTGAAGGTCTCACAAGTCAGGACTATGTACAGACCTTCAACCTTTGAAGCCCAGACATCCAGAAGGATCTGGGAGTTTTCATTTGCCTGGGTGACCTGGTGGCTGCCTGGTTTACTGCCAGGGCAGATCGTGATCAACATCAGCAGGACAGGTCAGCAGCAGTGTTTGGGGGCCCGAAGAGTGGGCCTTTGACCCCCTAAGTCTTAGGGAATGCAGAGACACAACCCATGGATCTCCAGTCAACAGGACCTGAGTTTTAATCTTGGGTCTCTTGGGTCTCTCAGCTCTTGTGACCTGGGGCCAATTGTCTGCACTCTGATACTCATTTTCTACCTCTGCAACATGCTGTGAGAATTATAAAAATCTAAAGAAAGTGCTAGAAGGACATCGTATAGAGGAGATTCTCAATAAACAGGGCTTTTGTTATAATTTTTATATACTCAATCTCTCTCCAGTGAGACATATGTCCCTTCTTTCTGGCAGGATACACACACACACACACACACACACACACACACACACCATTTCTTGGGGCTGGTATTCAGGAGTGGAGAGGGGAAAGGCAGGTATCCAGATGGAGAAAAGAGATGGATTTGGAAGTGGGGGAAGGAAGCTGAAGGAGAAAGGCTGAGGGGCTGGCAGGACATTCAGATCAAGGACAGGAGTGGAGGCTGGGTCCTGGGTCAGAAAAGAGCGGGAGCCTGGCTCTGGCAGAGAAGAGGTAGCACCTTGCAGTGAGGCTGAGGTGGAGAAGAGGGTAAGGTGGTGGTCTGGGCAGAGCAGAGCAGAGGGCCATGAATGTCTGCAGAGGCCAAGCCCAGAGGGCCTTGGAGAGAAGGGCGAGCAGTGTGAGACTCCAGGTCCCACAGCAGGCACCAGCTTCCAGGTGCCTCACTGGAGGAGCAGCGGCAGGGTTAGTTTTGAGTGGAATTAAGGTGGAGATGGGTGGTAGGGTCAGGGTTCTGGGAAGCGTTGGAAATGCGGGGCAGCTAGGAATGGAGCACAGAAGGTAAAGGGAGTGGCAGTGGCTGCAGAAGAGGTTTAAATCTCACTGTTAAATGCGTGTGCTGGGTGATTCCCCCTTAAATGCCGCATAAACCTTGCTTAACCCGTCCCTCCCACTTCTAAACCGCCCTCTAAACGCAGTAACCAGCTGGGCCACTGGAACCAAGGATGCTTCCCACCCCAACTTAAACCCGCTAAATGCCCCGCCCCCACCCCGCTGCCCCACTTCAGGATGGGGCTGGCGAAGGAAGAGGGGTCTCAACCTCTTGACCAGATAAATGTGCTTCACTTCTTTGACCTTTGGGCTGCCTTTTCTTTAAGTCCCTTTTCTTTTTCTCTCTTTTTCTTTCGGTTGCTCCGCCCCCAGGGTGGGGCTGGCTCCCACCCGAGCCTAGGGAGGGGGCCCCCTGGGAGAAGAGGGACCCAGTATTTCTTTTCCTGCTTCCCCCCTCTTCCTGTTGGATGTTGCTGCTTACTCTGGGTCTCCTGAGAAATGCATAATTACTTTTCTAACTCCTTTGGACTTCACCGCCTGAGAAACCTACTGTCTTTCTAAACTTTTCCAAGGAAACTTTGATAACGAGCGCCTGGCGATTGCTAGACAGAGAATCCCCTACCGGCTTGGTCGAGTAGTAGATGAGTGGCTGCTCGACAAAGGTAATTAACCAGAATTAATTAATTAATTAACTAACTTTAAAAGCACTATCTTAAAGGTGCAGAGCTCTCTCTTCCCCCTCCTCCATGCCTTTGCTGTGCCCAGCTCCAAGCGAGGGGACGATTGTCTGGCCACAGTGCTCCTTTCCCCTTCATAGTCAGGGTCCTGTGTATTTCGAAGCTGTGGTTTAGGGGCAGGGATAGGATTTTTCTAGATAGAAAGGTTTTGTTATCTTTCTAAATTTAGGGTCTGACTAGGGTAGTCCCTGAGACCCTTGAGAGCAGAAGCTCCCTGGTTTGGTTTGTGCTGAGCAGGTAGATCATAGACACGCTGGGAACACAGGTAGAGACAAGCCCTGGTGCCCTAGTCCACCTCAGGATCCTGGGAGATAGAAGGGCTTCCAAGAGCAGAAAGAGCTGATCCAGAGATCCCAGGAGGGCCAGGAAGACTTCACATGCCCATTGAGGAGAAAGGGAAGAGTGGGACATTAAGTCCTATGGAGAGGATCCCCAAGAGAACCCCTGTGGGCCACTCTCTGGAACAAGCCTCCCTTGGCCCATTCTAAGAAGGCCCCTTTAAAGTCATAAAAGCCAGGAGGAGGCTAAGAGGTAGGGAAGGCCATAGTCTGGTCAGGTTTCTTCCTGTTGGACTAAGGAGGAGGGCAAGGTAAGGTCCCTGTGAGGGCCCCATATGGCAGGTGAAGTGCTACAGTTGGGTGAGAAAGAGAAGGTGTCATTTTACCAAAAGAAGAGGGGGGCCAAGGGCAAAGCCATCTGATTCCCACTGGAGGAGGGGCGAGCTCTGTACCTCTAAGGCTAAACTCTAGGGGGGAGCAGAACTGTTAAACCCCACTTAACCAGCTGATAACTTGTGTGATAAATGTCCACTGGGGCTTTCCCCAATAAACACCCCCAAATGTAACTTCCAGCCCCCTGCACCCGTGGGGCCTAAACATGCTGATAATCAGATGTGATAAATCCATGACAGGACAAAAAGTTAAAGGGACTATAACAGACATCGCTAAAAACCTACAGCCCCCAGCCACACTGGGCTGCTCTCTCCAGCGGGGTGAACTTTAACCCTTTGAGGCATTCCTGGTGGGTGGGGGGTGAGGGGCAGGAGCCACAGAGACCAGGTTTACTCAAGTTCTATGGCTTCCTCTCCACTATCCACTATGCTTTCCAAGTAAGAATCAGAGAGGCCGAGGGAGCAACCTGGGCTGAGAGGCTGGGACAACTTGTGACCCCAAGTATCGGGAGAAATGGGCAGGCCTTGTTAGGAGAGGGTGTGGACCTTGGAGCAAGCGAAGGTGTCTATACTTTCCTGTTTATTCTTCTGAAACTGCCAGATCAAGCTTCCCAGAGGAGGAAAGGTGTGGCCTTAGCCTAATATGTCTCCTGTCTGAGCCTAGCTGTCTTCTCAATAGCTAAGGATGGCTGTCCTCACTCAGCCCACCTCACAGACGCACTGTGAGAATGAGAGAAATGAGGAATGGGAAAGTATTCAAGTTCTTGGAGGGATATCTTACTGTCAGTATCTGGCGCCTGGTAGGTGCTCAGCAGTTATGGAATGAATCCATTTTTCAGTTCCAGAACATATTCTGTGACACAGTTTTGTGAGACGCTTTGCAGTGAAGAGATCTGTAGAAAAATGAGTTTGGGAAGTGCTGAGTCCTGTTTCTTCCCTTGGAGATGCACAAGGAAGGCCTTAGTTTCATAAAGGCTCTGACAGATCTTGCAAGAAAGGAGCCTGTTTAATTGTGACAGGTTTGCCTTGCAAATTCGTTTGACCACAGTCTCTGTCCTCTCCTTTGGGTTCTCATGCCCAGGAGTAAACCTGGACTCAGCGAGTCTCAGGGGGCTCTCTGGGCCTGATATCTCAGGGCCTCACCTGAGAGCTGCCACCACCAGTAATGTCCCTCTGTGGGCTCTGGTTTCCCCATTTATGAGGGGAGCTGCCCCTGGGCTGTCCTTGTGCAGGTGGGCAGTAGGAAGGCACCATAGGAGGGGAGCCTGAGGAGAGGCCTGAGGAGACTACCAGCAGCTCAGGCAGATGGTTTGGGTTCTGGAGGCTTGGGTGTCTTGGAGAATCCTTGTTTCCAAAGAGGGTGTGGGTTTCCCAAGTTGAACTGTCCTCAGCCCAGGTATGGGGGGCAAGGCTCATAGTATCTAACTCTAAACCAGATCTTTAACGAGGCACTAACCAGAGGCTAACGAGGGCTAAGCCAGGTCTTAAACTCCCAGCGCCAGCAGCTGAAGTTCCAAGGGAGAAGGGGGCAACGTTCTAGTCTGTCTGCCCAACCCCTCCCCACTGAAAACTAAGCAACACCAAAATCAAAGTTAAATCTAAACTTAAACATAATAAATATCTTTTCTAAAAGCCAAATCAAAACAACAAACTCAGAGGGTTAAACCGACCCCCAGATCCACTAAAACCAAAATGAACAGCCAAACCCCACGCAGGTGGGACTTCAGAGGTGTAATACTGCCTAGTGCGGGGTGAGACTGGAGCTGGAGTGGGTTTTTTTGGCTGTCAGTGAGCGAAGCAAGGTCCCTTTAACGTTTTCCATTTCTGTGCTTGCATATCCAGGTGGGGAGGAAGGGCTCTGCTAGCCAGGGGCCTGGTCCTGGCAGTGGCTGGGCCTTGGCAGGGGAGAACGATCCTGGGAGCCAGGCTGGCAGTCAGGGGCTGCCTGTGGGCAGAGCAGCCTGGGGCAGAAGGCGGGGGCTGCGCTACACCCTTCCTCATCCTGCCTTCCCTGCTCACCTGTGCTGACCATTGTGGCCTGGCAGTGTACTTTCTGCCTCTGCCTCTTTGTCCCTGCTGTCTGCTGCCTCTGAGGCCCTATGAATTGGGGCTCACAGTGGGTGGGATGTTTGGGGAAGCAGAGGGAAAAGATGGGGATTGAGCTGAGGGAAGAGGAAGGAGAGGGGAAATGGATGGCCCTGGAGTGGGAGCAGTGTGGGACAGGAGAAGGTGGAGAAGGCATGTGCATGGTGGGGAGAGGGGGTGACCGGGCTCCCTTTCCCAGCCCATTTTACCCTGGGACCTTCCCCTGCTGGAGTCCCACCTGGCTGGGCTAGGGGTTCTGGTTGACAAGGACTTTCCCTTTGGTTGTCTGCCCCTCCTTCATTTCTCCACCCACCTGCTGGCTTCCTTCTCCATCCCTTTCTCTATCCCTTGGCTCCTCTCCATTCTCTCCCTCTATTCCTGGTGTCCTCCCACTATCTGCTCCTCCTCTGCCCCCTCTCCATACCCCTCATCACCCTCCCCCCAGGACGCCAGCTGACCATCTTCAACAGCCAAGCTGCCATCAAGATCGGGGGCCGGGATCAGGGCCGCCCCTTCCAAGGTCAGGTGTCAGGCCTGTACTACAATGGGCTCAAGGTCCTGGCGCTGGCCGCCGAGAGCGACCCCAATGTACGGACCGAGGGCCATCTGCGCCTGGTGGGGGAGGGGCCGTCCGTGCTGCTCAGTGCAGAGACCACGGCCACCACCCTGCTGGCTGACATGGCCACCACCATCATGGAGACCACTACCACCATGGCCACCACCACCACGCGCCGGGGCCGCTCCCCCACACTGAGGGACAGCACCACTCAGGTGAGACCCCTTTTAGCTTTGTGCAAAGGTTCAAGGGGTCTGGTGGGATCCTAAGGGCTGTAGTTCTTGACTACCTTCTTCTTATGATGATAGGTGATAGAGACAAGGTCACTTTCCAGGAAGTGGCCTTCACTCTGGAAAACAGGGATACTATAGATGTAGAGGTGGCCATTATTTTTAGAGGATCTGTTCCCAGAGATGGGAGCAGTTGATTAGGGAAAGATGTCCACCCCACTTTTTTCATTAAAACTTACTTTCTTTCAGTTATGGCCAGCTCAGCCTGCCCTAGGGGTGGTGCTGGTGCACCACATGGTGCAGGGGATCAAACCATGGTCCCTAAGTTTGCCTAAGCAGGCACTTTAGACCACTGAGCTATCTTGCTGCCCGAGGAGGTCTTTTTTTTTAGAGAAGGGTCTATGGGGTGTTCAGGGTCTCACTACTATATTGGACTTGTGATCTGACTGTTTACAGCCTCCCAAGAGCTGGGATTACAGGTGCACCACCATGCCCAGTCTCAATTGCCATCTCAGCAACCCCCAGGGGTGGAGCTGGTACAGTGGCCTGGGGATCAAACCCCTGACCCCTGTGCCTGTTTGCAGGTGCTTTAATCCACTGAGCTATTTGTCTGGTCCGGGAGGTCTAGACTAGGGCTGAGTATGGAATAATTTTTTTTTTTTTATTATTATGGCTGGCTCAGCCTGCCCTGGAGGTGGGGCTGGCACAGCATGTGGTGCTGGGAATCAAACTGCAGTCCCTGCAGTTGCCTAAGCTTTCCTAAGCAGGCGCTTTAGATCACTGAGCCATCTTGCTGGCCCCCGGCATAATTCCTTTTGATCTCCTTGAAGGCCATGGTCAGTGCCAAGTGGGCGGCATGTGGGGGGACATGGGTGTGTCTGGATGACAGCATCTTGGGCAGAGGTGACAGACTACAAGGGCCAGACGCAGTCACCTGATAATGGACAGCCTTTCTCCAGGGATAGTGAAGGCTGGGAACAGCCTCTTCTTGCTTGCTAGGGTCCCTGTCATGAGAAGGGCAGGTTCCTTGCTCTTGCACATCCTCTCCATGTGATCCAAAGTAGTCTCCATACTTAGTGGGACTTAGTATCCTCTGCATCTCTGGTTCTGAGAGGGGTGTTGGTGCAGACAGTTCCCCTGGATTTTCCCTCTGAGGTGCTCTCCCCTCTTGCTCAGGTGTCACCTAGAGCATCAGGTCCAAGTCATCTGGGAGAGATGGAGGAGGCGGCTACACTAGGGGTCAAGGCTCCAAGAGACAGGGTGGGGGCCTGGCTTTCCTGGTGGCCAAAGCCTACAGATCATGTGGGATTGTGAAGGGCCTGAATTTTCATTGTTATAGACCTCACCCTGGACCTGTTGACTTTGCTTAACTAGCCTGCCCCCATCTCTCCATCTTGCTGTCCTAGCTATTGGGCCTGTAAGCCTGGAGGGACCTTTGTCCTCTAGGGCATGAGAGAGATCTGGGGGTGGTCACAAAGACCTGTCTTTACCCTCACCACCTGTCCACCTTTAGCTTCTCCCTTTATTTGAGGAGTGGGCTCCTGTCTCCAAGGCCCCTCTTCACTGCCTATCTGTGCTACAGGGACCCAGGGATGGGGCTAGCTAGATAGGTTAATTGGGAGAGACAAGCCTGTGTCCTTTCCTCTACCTTCACTGCCCAGAAATCTGCAGGGACCTGAGCGCCCAGGGACCAGAGAGCCGAGGGCAAAAGCCTGGGCTCTCCCCAGGGCTGGCTGTGCCTAGTGTCCTCTGGTTTCTGTGTGAAGGGGTGGGCAGACTGCCCACGTGGAAGAGAGGGATAGAGTCCTGAGGGTGAGGCTGTCTGGGTAGTATCAGAAGATAGGCCTGGGCAGGAGGCAGGGTGTGGCCTTGTACCCCTCCCACCTTGTGCCTGTGCCTAGCCTTCACCTGGCCTTCTCCCTACCAGTGTCTTGGGACCCCTTCCTTCCTGGACTTGGGTCTCTCTTCTTGGGTTTCTACCCTGACCCCTTTGAGCACTCTCTCCCCCTCATGCTCACTCATCTCTGGGATTCTCTTTCTTTGCAATCAGGAGGAGAGAAAATGCTGACAAAGTTGACTCTTGTTGCCATGGCAACCATGGCCCTAATTATTGCGTGCAGCTCCATTCTCTTCTGGAAGGGGGTTGGGAGAGGAATGAGGGGTGATGGAGTGGTAAAGCTGGAAGCCCCTCCAGCTCCTGTTCCCTCTGCCCATGCAGGCCTCTAAAGAAGCCGCTATGGCTTTCCTCCTTGACTCACCTGCCCCTGCCCAAGGCACCTGGCTTTTATCTCTCACCCTGGAGCCCCTGGTCTAGTCCCCGTCTCTTTGCTTTCTGGAAATAAAAAGCACGACATGTCGTCTGACCCTTGGGAGCTGGTGCTGTTTAGTTCTTTTTTGCTGGAATGAGATGGAGGCCCAAGGTCACCCAGAAGTGATGAGAGATAGCTTTGGCTCCAGGTTACCCCCTGTGTCACCCTGCACATCCAGAGATGGCTGTAGGGTTCTGCTCACCCTCTTGGAACCCTCTCTTTTCCCACCCCTTCTTTCTTTCCCAGAACACAGATGACCTCCTGGTGGCCTCGGCTGAGTGTCCAAGCGATGACGAGGACCTGGAGGAGTGTGAGCCCAGTACTGGTGAGTGCCTTTCCCCCCTCCCCTGCCCCGGGGCCCCTGTGACGCTGCTGGGAGGGGGGCGACTGTCTCTGCCACCTGGCCCTAGCCCAGGGTCTGCTGCAGGCCATAGCTCTCTGATAGTCTCCTTCTTCTCCTAGTAGCCCTACAAGCCCCTCAAATGCCCTCTGGCAAGGTACCTTTTGGTGCCTCATCCCTTAGAGGTAGTGAGGTCCATAGTGTGGGGCTCCTTAGCTTGGGGTGGAGAGCCAAGGGTTGCTGGGAGTTCAAGAGGGTGATATTTCCCTAGGAAGATAAGTGAACTGCAGCTCTCCTGAGTCCTGGGATGGGGGAAACTACAACTCCCATCAGTCCTCAGCCCAGAACTGCAACTCCCATTTGCCCCAGGCCTGGTTCTCTCTGTGGGATTCTGATCCTTCCTCATGCTCACACTCAGGAATATGTCTCATGCTTGGATCTACAGAGTCTCCACATGGAGACTCTACCAGGATAGTAGGTCAAGGCAGGCAGCTCTGTGTCTGGCAGTATGCTGGGTGGGAGGTGCCTCTTAGGCCACACATAGGGTCCTCAGGGAGATCCCAGTGGGGGAGTTGCTATAGGAGAGCATGGCTGGGAGGGAGGGCTTCTGCATGTGGGAGCTGGGTGAACTTCCAGGCCTTTGCTTGATGTTGTCAGCTGGGGTCGAGGGTGCAGCTGCAGAGAGAGCAGCCAGGCGAGCCAGGGGTGGGTCTTGCCAGCACTCTGAGAGACTATGAGTAGGGTGGCATAGTGGGTGTTTGGGCTGCTCATCTAAGTAGGTTGGCAGTAGCTTAGGGAAGCTGGGAGAGACTGGCTGGGAGAATGGAGAGAGGAATGGATGGGGCTGGATTTCTCAGTGATTGTGCACAGGCCTTGGTGGCCCACATGAGCCTGCCCCTGTAGGGGTCACCTGAATCTCTTGCTTGGCTTCCTCGAGACTTCTCCCATTACTGAGCAATGGTGGCACCTAGGCTGAAGGATGGGAAAGGTTTATGCCGGGTTGGGAAAGGGATGTGGCCAGGAGATGGGCATTGTGGTATGATATGTCCTGTGAATCTGGTCTGGGGTGGGAAGATAGGGGACTACGGCACCAGAGAGATGGTCAAGTTGAGGGAGGACAATCACCTTGGAAGGTAGATGAGCAGG
This sequence comes from Capromys pilorides, assembly GCA_004027915.1. Classification (NCBI taxonomy): domain Eukaryota; kingdom Metazoa; phylum Chordata; class Mammalia; order Rodentia; family Capromyidae; genus Capromys; species Capromys pilorides. Next base: position 12,116 of record PVKN010005092.1, read on the forward strand.
ACTAGAAGGAAGCAGGTCTGAGGTGTGTACAGTAGGGTGAGGTTCAGGTTCAGAGATAACAGGTGAAAGTCCATTATCCTCTGTGTACCCCTCAGGGCTGGAGAGGGGTTCTTCCTATGGCCCAATGGCACTTTGGGAAGTACAAACTGCTGGAGTGGGAGGGTCCCTCTATCTGCATGGCAGGGGACACATGCCCCTCACCATGGGAGACCCCTCTACTGGGGGCTGCCCCTGTTCTCGCTGGTTGATTTCAGGTCAGGGCTGCCTGCTCCAAGCCCATCAGTGCTTTTGGTGACTCTTGAGTGTGTGGCAGTGTCAGTACCCAGCATTCTCCCTCAGCTTTGCTTTGCTTTCATCCGCTTCAGACAGTTGCTGGGGAATCCTGTAGGCAGATGTAGTGCCTCTGCACATCCATGTGCAAATGGATGTGTTCCCCAGCTCTTGTGGCTGTATGAATGACCCACGAGGGCCCCGAATGGGGGACTCTGGGGACAAAGAACTCTGAGGACCATGAGGAAAGGGTGCCACTTGGCCCCACACTGTGGGTGGGAACTCTGGGTGACAGGAAGAGTCTGGACCCTGTAGAGCACATCTGGAGCCAGGTGGTCTTCAGACAGGGACAGGCAGCACATGCTGGACCACTTTGCATTGGACAGGCCTCTAGCTCCCAACTAGGGCACAGCTAGGGGCCTTCATTTGACCCCCAGTGTGTGACCTAGTGGCTTGAGCTCTTTCAGGCTTTGTTAGGACAGAGAGTGAGGAAGAGCTGTAGGATGCCCAGCTGCCTCCCTATGAGGGCTCTAGATCACTGACCCCTGGAGTACACTGGGAAAAGAACCTTGGTTTTGAGGGTAAGCTTGACAGTGCGGGAGGACTGGAAGGTGGGCATGGGAAATAGCACCCAGCTTTAAAAATAAGGCTGGGGGCCAGAGAGATGGCTCAGTGATGTAAGTGCCTGCCTGGCAAGTACAAGGTCCTGGTATCAAAAAGAAAAAAAAAGTAAGGCTGGGATGGGGAGAAGGCCAAGTACACACTGGAGCCACAGAGGAAGCTGTGGATATCCACAGGCTCTCCTGAGCCCTAGAGGGGCTCACATGTTTATAGTTCACATAGCACTCTGAAGTGTTGAAAATCAGTCTTCCTTGTCCTGCTAGGAGCCCAGGCAAGGACTGAGATGACTCCAAGGTCCCCCAGACCACATCCCCTCCCCAGTGTCTCCACCCAAAGCCTCTCCAAGGAGAAAGGAGGCCAGACGCTCCCCTCCAAGGTCAGTGCTGGAGGTGGAGGCAACTTTGCTGGAGACCATGACTGCAAAGGCTGTAAGCCAGGGTGTCTGCACCCCTCCCCCTTCCAGATCCTCATCCCTGAGTGCAGATGTGGGTCCCTGACTCAGTCCTGCTCTACTTGCTTCTTTTCCTTGAACCTGGCCCCTCCACAGAGCCAGGCCCCATATGCTTCCTCCCTTGCTTGTTAGATCCCCATCTGACACATTATCTTACCTGACATTGGTATCCCAGACAAAGAAGTCTTTGAATGGGAGTACCTTTAGAAGAGCATGCACTACAACTGGCAAAATGACCCCCAGCTCTTGTTTCAGCTGGCCTGGTCCCCATATAGTTTGGGGTCTATAAGAACTTGACTTTGTACTCCCTGGGACCCACAGGAAGAGTGCACACAGGCCAAGCCCCATAAGGGCACACAGACTGCCATACACATTTGCAGACCCATCAGCAAGCTCCCAAATTCCCCTTTCTGAACACACATTTATGTTCCAACCTTAAAGAGCATATGCCATCTGTGCCCTGAGCAACAGCGGCATATGCATTCGTAGACTGAAACACACACATGCCCAGACCCTGAAGCCCATGCACACAGAAACATACCCATGGGGACCACACACACACACACACACACACCTATTCCCATGTGCACAGACTTGTGAAATCTCTCTGGATACTCAGAGCCATGGAGTGTCACATATATTGGTAGAGGGCCCCCCCCCCAATAACTAGAGGTGATCAGACTTTCAAGCTCACTTGTTGAGAGCCAAAGGGTCACACTTACAGTGTGCTCAGCTGCACAAAGATGCACATACATGCAGACACTGTGTGTGTGAAATCCAGTAAGGTCCTTACATATGATCAGGGCACAGAGGCAACTGAGACACTTATGTCTACTGATATACATGCCAGATGTTCAGAACCATGAACATGCTCCACTGTAGAAGCACTCACATGTTTCATACATGTGAGACACATGTGCACTTTTGGATCTTAGTATAGATGCTCCATGGTCATGCCTTGAGACAAGTCCTTGGCTTCCCAGAATTAGACAGTCTTGCTCAGCTTACAATGGCACACATGTGTGAACAGGTTCACCTGTGTAACACACATACACATGAGGTGTGTTAAAAGTGTGGAGTGTGTTTAGATAAAAACTTTACAGTAAAAGATAAATTTCCAAAAAAAGAGACTCTGCCATGAATCCCCCTTTGCTTCAAACACACTAATCCTATGGATCTTGCCATTTTCTGAACCAGTTTCTGAAGCCTTCTTTCCACTTTCATGATTTGAATTAATGTCCAGAGTCAATTCAAAACATTTACCTTTCATGGTCATTTTGACTTTGGAGAAGATCAAGTGATCATATGGTGCCAGATCTGTTAAATATGGTGAATGAAGATGCACTGTAATGTGTTTAGGGCCTGTTGGATGGCATCTGACAGCAGCATTCACCATCTTTTTTATGGCATCTTGTGATGACATAAAAGAGGACTTTCAGGGCCAGCCAGGTAGCTCAGCGGATTAAAGTGCCTGCTTAGGCAGATACAGGGGCTGGGGAATCCCTGGCCTGCCATGCCAGCCCCACCCCTGCGGTGCACTGAGTTGGCCACTGAGACTGGGCATGGTGGTGCATCCCTGTAATCCCAGTGCTTGGGAGGCTGAAAAACAAGATCACTAAGAGTCTGATCTGTGTAGTAAGACCCTGTACTAAATACATAAAAAATGAAAAAAGAAAGAGGACTTCCAGAGTGGCTTCAGAAAGTGGCAAGAATGATGGGATAAGTGTGTTTAAAGTAAGGGGAAGTAGGGCCAGGGAGACAGCTCAGGGGCACAAGTGCCTGCCTGGCAAGTGCAAGGTTCTGAGTTTGATCCCTGATTCTGAAAAAAAAATCCTTTAAAGTAAGGGGAAGTAATCTGAGAGGAATTAATGGCAAAGTTATAAAAAATTTAAGCATTAACCATATTTTTGATCACCCTGTACAAACTATATGATCCTACACATGTCCAGTTTACAGCTACTCAGGACCACATATAGGTATATGCATATTGAGATCAGGCATGTACACAATGTTCTGAGATCACTGAAATAGATACACATACTTGTACACAGAAGTGCACATCCTTGGTGTGCAGAGATACATGTGTGTTACAGCCCTGGGCAAGTGTACTGCTTACAAGGTGCATGTGTGTACCAGGTGCACATGTACACCTGCAGAGGGATGAGCTCATGCACCAGCTTGTGTGCTCATCCCTGTCCACATGTACCCACTTGCACACAAAGGTGCACACATATTGACACCCACAGGGACTTGCACTTTCTCAGAGACAGCCGTGTGTGCTCAGCCCCAGGGCACACACACTTATGCACACACATGGATACATTTATTCAGCCTCACAGAACTGTGTTCCCCACAATCCCAAGAGAGAAGGCCTCTGGTTTTCCCTAGCTTATATCTACAGAAACTGCTACTGACACGTGCATGCACAGGCTCCACACACGTAGACCCTTTGTGACCTGCATGCATGTACTCAGTTCCATGTTAGTGTACACATACACACACAATCACCTGCAGAAATATACCTGCTGGTTTATACTCACAAAACTCTGCACACGCATGCTCAGACCCATAGAGGTACAGGTAAATTTGTGCCTCAGACGTACACACACACACACTTGCACTCAGGTTTGCTTTGACATGCACAGGTACAGCGATGAGCGTACTTCTGTGCCGGGTGGTACCCGCACATGAGCACATTGAAAGGAATGCAGGACACACACACACACATGTTCACACCCACTATATTGCATGCCTGTGCGTTCACCCACAGGTGAGCACTCCCAGGCATTTAGACCTATAAGGACATACTCACATGTTCAGATCCATTGAGGTTCACATACACATGTGCACACAAGTGCTTAGGGCCATGTGCCCAGGTGTGTGTTGGGGCAGACCCTCCAGTTCACTTAGGGCTGTGTGTGCTCAGATGCACAGAGCAGCCTTTTGTACAGGCCCACGTGATCCCCTTGAGGAGTGTCCCTGCTGACACAGTGGAGACCCTCAGCGGCAAGGCAGGCTTCATTTGCTTAGACCCACAGAAGCATGAACATGCTCAGATTCTCCAGAGCTCTGTCACTAGCTGCTATAACAGATGAATTCTACCACCTCTGTGGTTTGACACCTGGAAATGCATGTCTCTTTCACTTAGTTTATAAACAAATGCTCCTGATTAGCAGCCAGGACTTTTTTTTAGGAGATGACTCAGGGCTGGGTCTCTTTCCCTCTTTGACAAATGACTCCTAAGGAGTGGGCAGGAGGTGGGCCCTGAATCCTGAGGGGCAGGGTCTCACAGGCTGGTCCTAGGAGAGGTATAGTCCTACCTACATTTTCCTGTGGGGTGCTCAGCCAGAGGTTGAAGCCTTGCTTTCAGGAAGTCTGGGAGGTTCAGCCTAGCTTCCCAGGAGGAAGCATAGATTTGAGGACCAGCTAATGAATTATTGACCACAGCCTGGCCTTCAGAAGGGCCACCGAAACGATCTGTTTCATTCTTCTTTGTATACTCCCACCTGTCCCTGAGGCAGACAACCTGAAGTTCCTCCTAGTGGGGGCATTTATCTTAAAGTAGAGGCTGCCTGGGACCAGGGCCTGGACTCTGTGTGGGCTGGAAACCCATGAACCAGGGGCCCCACAGTCTACGACACATGAAGAAGACAATGCTGGGGCAGGGATAGCCACCACAGTAATACTTCCCAGTTGAAAAACGGGAAAGGCAGCTGCCTAAGTCAGGGCAGCCTGGATGTGCAGGAGGAGGCACATGTGCTATAGCAAAGAGGAGGCCCAGCGGTGTAGGTGGCAGGCTCTGCCCCTACAGAGGGGGCATTTTTCCAGCAGAACCTGCTGCTGCACCCTAGGAATCTCTCCCCTTGTCCAGGCCTATTCTGTGCCAGCCAAGAGGGTCTTCCTGTGAATTTGGGGAGAAATGCCCTGCTTGGGCATGTGACAGTACTGACAGCCCACTCCCACTGCTATGTCTTTGGGGGCATGTGGGTGACTCTAAGGCTCAGCCAGACACAACAATGGCATGATTCTTTCCTAGGCCTGGTTCTTAAGCTTCCCTTCTTCACAGAGCTATGCCTGTCTTGAGGACACTTGAAACCGTAGGGGCAGTGGAAGGTGAAGGAAGCCACACCTTAAATTAGACCGTTGAGGATTTGTGAGCCCCTTATTCAGATGAAAAGTGTTTCTGGGCCATTGTCCTTCAGCCCTCTTCAGTCTCCTTGCTTCCTGTTTGGGATTTGGACATTGTGGCTTCTCTGACTCTTACAGGACCTATATCTCCCTTCTTCCTGCTTGAAGCCAACCAGTTGTTGCTCAGGTTTGTTTCCTTGTAACTGCAGAGTGTAAAAACAGGCACCATCCCTGGATATCTTCCTGGTCCTTTCTCTTTGTGACTTGGCCTCATAAGATGCACAGTTACAGCCTTGGTCTGTACCAAAAAGTTTGCATTGCACAGATCTTCATCTTTCCAGCCTTCATGTCCCTTCTTCTGGGCTGTCACCTAAGTACCACAGAGTGTTGTTTTCCAGACACCCATTTGGATGCCAGTGCCTGTAGTACTTTTATTTTTTATTTTTTTCAGGACTGGGGTTTGAACTCACAACCTTGCACTTGCCAGGCAGGCACTTGTGCCATAGAGCTATCTCTCCAGCCCCTAAGTTTTTTTTCCAAAGGAACTTTTTTTTGGTCTTTTTTTTTTTTTTTTTTACTATTTTGTTTTTTGGTACCAGAAATCGAATTCTGGGTCTTCCGCTTGCTAAGTGCCTGTAGTACTTAACATTTGTTTCTATAACAGGTAAGCACTAAATCTCCGTGCTTAACATAAGAGGAGTTTATCACTCAGGTACACCCTGTCTGGATGCTCCCTGTCAGCAGGTTGCTGCATCCCAAGGGCACGTTGGGAATCCACACTCCTTCCATCTGTGGCTCCTCCACTTCAGCACATGATTCTAAGAGCATGGCTATGGAAGGAAGCTGGGTCCTGGACATCTGAGGCTGTCATTGCTCACACTGGCTTGGTCCACTACTGGGAGTCCTACCAGACCTGATTGCAAGGGATGCTGGGAAATGTAGTCTAGTTGCCTAGGAGAAGGAGGAAGTGATATTGGCAGAAGATCCAGTCACATCACAAGGATGCAGACACTGTCTATCTCACAGCAACCATGGTGCACTCCAGTGTTCTTAGGGACATATTGACTTATGCACATGTGACAGAAAGCTCAGACCCAGGCTTCAGAGGCCAGTAGATACATATCAAGGCTAGAGGTCCACTCGCAAGCAAACATATCTTCCAGTTTACTGACCTGCACACTCCTGTTTCAGATCCATCAAGGTTTGTGTACAGACACTCAGGGAACAGAAGCACAGACCTCCCAGAGGGTACACACTCTCTAGATGTAGCCCCCCACCCCCACCCCTACTTCAAAGCCACTCTGGCCTCTGCTCTTGCTGTGCTACTGGTTCAGATTGGGGAGGAGCACTGTACTTCGGGCCACCGCCCACAGTGACATGGGTTGTCTTCCACCCAAACAGGTAAGTAGGAGCAAAATCTAGTCAGTGCTCTGTTTGCTCAGCCAGGTATCCTGGGTCCTGGACCAGGATTGTATCTATGGTAGCTTTATCCAGTGTCACAGTAAGGTGCTGCTTGCCAAGTCACTGCACCTCCAGGGCTGAATCTATATGGAGGGACTGCTTTCTTTTTTCCTAGATCTACACAAAATGCCCTGTAGGTAAGTAGTCCTTTGCCCCTTGCACCCTGGGTTAGGGCCCTACACTGGTGGAGAAGATCTTCCCATCTGACGTCTTTGTCTTTGACACACTTAACATCAGTTGTCAATTCTCATGGAAGCAGATACGTCTTTCAGGGGTGGGAAATAGGGTTTGTAGCTGTTTCTAATTAAGGGCCTCTGTGCTCTAAAGCAAGAAAGAACTTGGCTTGCTGGGACCCTGTCCCCCAGAGAGAGGAGAATCAAAGGAGAAAGGACTACATGGGAATGACTGGTGGTATCCTCTATCAAAATAGAATTCACTAGCAAGTGGGTCTGGCATGCATCAAAAGTCTGCTTTCTTAGGATGCAGAGGAGAGGGGAGTGGGTAGTATCTATAAGCAAGCACTCGTGTTTTCTGAATGCCGCAACCACTGTAAGTGCAGGAGGGCTAGAGGCTGCTGTGCTTGTTCCAGGGCTCTGATGGCTGCCCGGGGCATACTTCTCAGGATTTTTCCCTTGTTCTAGAGCTGGAAAATGGCCACCAACATCCTGAGTCATTATCATGAGTGTACCCACCTATAAAAGCTCAGTGGGAGGAGTCTCTGCTGGGTTCTCTCCTCCAGACCCTGCTGGCTCCTCACCAGGGAAGAAGGGGTTCCTTCATCTTTCCTGGACTGGTGCACTATCCCAGGAAGGTCCAGGAAAGCCTGGCATGCACATGACTCAACTGCACCTGAGCCCAGGCTGGGCTGAGCAAGGGTACAAGGAGAGTGGGGTATAGGGTACAGGAAAGAAGTAGTGTGAGAGGCACAGGTTACCATGTAGAGGGGTACTGAGGGGAAGGCACAGTGGTGGGAGTAGCAGGAGGCAGGCAGGATGTCCCTGATATGCCTCCAGAGCCTTGGGCAGAGAAGGGCCAGGGGCACCCCAGAGGAGCTGGGACTTTAGCAAAGGGCTGAGTCTCAGATGTAGTGCCTGGGAGGCTCTAGGACCTAGAGGAGAGGGAGCTGAGAAGCATGTGTGTCCCAAGGACCAAAGCGTTGGGGCAAATGGTTTTGGAGGGTTCATGCCAGGCAGGACTTGTTTATAGTCCAAGGTCTAAAGTCCCTACTTGCCCTCACCTTGCTGGGGGGTATAGACTGGTAGAGAACCAAAGTCTATGGCATGATCAGCCTGACAAGCATTCTAGGGCAGGATATGTCACCAGAAAGGACCTCTGGATTTTATCCTATGTCCTGGGCCTGGCTCTTCACTGGGGCCTCAGTGATGGGCAGGTGGTTGAGGTCATAAGGCTGCTGAGGGCAAACCCTGACCCTGGAGTTCCCAGGATAAGCTGTTGGCCCATTCTAAGATAAAAGTGGAGCTGGCAGAGTGTGGAGGTGCACCTGCTAGGCTGAGTTTTCAATAATCCCTGCTGCCCAAGAATTCAGGTTTCAGCCTATGAGAGAGGTTCCTGTGCCTTCCTCAAACACCAACCATGTCCAGGATCACAGGAAATGCCTGAGGAATATCCTTTCCCTACCCATTGGAAAGCACAATGACCCTAATTTTGTACCAAGCGTAGTGCTGGTGCTGAGGACCTTTTGGTCCTTGGTAGTGATTTGGTAGTTGAACCTTACCAGCTTGCTGGAGGCACGGGCGCAGTTTAGGGTTTCCTGGCTTCTTATGAGCCATGGCTTTTCCTTGGCCCCTGAGAACCACAAAAGAGACAAGACCATCAATTATTTTTAAATTTTGCTTTAAAAATTTTCTATTGGTACATTATATATATATATATAATATATATATATTATATATTATATATATATAATGATAACATTCATTATAAGGAAATAGTACTTGTACATGATATGTCTTTTTTTCCCATTTCTTTCCCTTCCTTAGAGTCCATGGCTCTCACACACAACAGGGACAAAGTTCAGAGACACAAGAGGTTGGAAGCATCCTCTGGGGTCTACCCAGAAGAAATATTGTTTGGCTAGACTCTGAGGAAAAGTGAAATATCAGTGGGGAATGAGTTCTGATTGGAAAACAAAGGTCAGGCAGGTGGTGTGGGCCAGCAGAGAGGACCCCAGATGGCTTCAGGATCCATGCAGGAATGGGGAGCCTGCCACAGTGGGGCCAGGAGGCTGCCTCTTGTGGGGTTGCCTGCTGTCCATTCATAAGCCAATGCTGAGCTTGCCCCTTACGCAGGGACCAGGGTGCTAGGACGTCTTTCTGAGGGCCTGGGCCAAGGTGGGGACAGAAGAGTACACTGTGCTTATCTATAGGACAGAGGGCCCATAGAGCCTTGGCCTTACCTGGGGCCTGGACTCTAGTACCCTAGCTTTACAGCCCAGGGGAGGGAAATCTTGTCCATAATCACCATGACAGTGAATTCAGTGACAGAACAAGTGTGTAGCCTCTCAGGTTAGTGTCTAAGCTAGGAGTTGAACCTTACCAGCTTGCTGGAGGGATGGGCACAATTTAGGGTTTCCTGGCTTCTTATGAGCCATGGCTTTTCCTTGGACCCTGAGAACTACAGAAGAGACAAGACCATCAATTATTTTTTAAAATTATTTTTGCATTAAAAGTTTTCTATTGGTACATTTTAGATATACATAATGATACCATTCATTATAAGGAAATAGTACTTGTACATGATACATCTTTTTTCCCCATTTCTTTCCCTTCTTTTGAGCTTTTTTTTTTTTTTTGGTATTGGGGATTGAACTCAGGACCCTCTGCTTGCCAGGCAAGTGCTTATTCCACTGAGCTATCTCCCTGGCCTTCTTTCCCTTCCTTTGAAACCCTCTTCTACTCTTCTTATCTGCAAAAACTTTGTTTCCATTTTTTCTTCTGGTCTCTCTTTTCTCTTGTCCCCTTTCTTCTCCTTCCTTTGTTCTTCTCATTTGAATAGTTTCTTCTGGTTTTGACTGTCCATTTTTTTTTTTTTTTTTTTACCTCTCCTGACACTGACACCTGTTGACCTTAGGGAGTCCTGCCTACCCTCAGCACCTGCATATATGGAAGCTGGAGTTGGATACTCCCAACTGCACAGAACATGCATCTACTCTTGCCTTAGTTTTTCATTGTTTCTGATCCCACAGCCTAGGAGAGTCCCGGTTTGCAACACTGGGGGCTCAGGTGAAGGCTGGAACCTGATGAGAAGGAGAACAACCTGGGAGCTCTGCTAGGTTTCCAGTTTGATAGCAAGATCTTGGCTGTGGCTGACTGTGGCCAACGGGGCCTCTTCTGTGAGTTTGCTGAAGCTGGTGATGAGAAGGGCGGGCAGAGATGTGTGAACAGAGCTCACTAGGGGTAAAGGTGAGAAGAGGTGCCAAGATGTGGAGATGGAACCAGCCTGGCCTGGCTGCATGGGTGCTAAAGAGGGTAGGACCTGACAGTGAAGGCCCCTGGATGTTTACTCTGAAGGGGGCAGCAGAGCCTATAGGCATATCCTGAAGGGAGACGTTCTCAGGTGTGAGCAGGGTTTAGGCTGTGCTGGAGGTAGAGCCAGAGAGGAAACCTCTTGCCCCCACCAGTCCCAGAAATGTCTTCTCCTAAGAAGAATGAACCCTCTCTCCAGCTCTGTTCCACTTGAGGCCAGTGGGTTGCAGCCATTTGGTTTGTTGAGAAGGCCCAGGAGGCTGATGGGAGTTGTAGTTGATGACCCAGGGCTGCTGAGGGCCCCTGGCCCACATCCTTCCCAGGACTAATGGGAGTTGTAGTTCTCTCTTAGGGGGGGCTGATGGGAACTGCAGTTGGGGCCTGGGGACTCCAGTGATCAGACCTAGAGAGCAGAAAACTTAACCCCCACCTCAAAGCCCTCCCCACTAGTTCCCTTGGGCCCTGTTTTAGCAAGTATATCCCTCCCAGATGGCTGTGTATGTATTTTCTTTCCTTTTTTTTTTTTTTTTTGCTTTCTTCTTCTTTCTGTTGTTTTATTATTGTTTTAACAATAATAAGAGGGCCAGAGGCAGTCAAACTCTGGCCAGGTTCTGGCGGCCCATGGGGGTTCTGGGGAGGGGGAGGGGGGCAGTCAGTTGGGGTCAGAGGTGGAGGGTGAGGAAAGAGAAAGTTGGGGAGTTAGGCTTAGCTCAGGAATCAGGTGGCCACACCCTCCCTCCCTGCCCTCCTCACCTTCCTCCTAGCCTACCATCTCCGGGGGGCTTCAGAGTCCTGCGGCACAGGCCCTTGCTCCTGAGTGTCTCACTCTTCATCTACCCTTCTTTTGGGCCCTCGCCTGCTCTCTCCTGTGACCAACCTGCAACCGGTCTTTAAACCTTCCCCAGCCAGCCTCTCCCAAGGCCTCTCATCCACGCAGCCCTTCCTACCTGGTAGCCTGCCTCTTCCCTGGTCTCCAAGCCTTTCTTCCCAGATCCCACTTTCCCCTACACGCTGACGCCAGTGGTGGTAACAGTTCCTCAGCTGCAGCCTGTAGATTTCAGCTTTGGGGGAGAGGGCAAAAACGTGAGGGAGGAGAGAGTGGATTCAGGAGAAAGATGTCCAGGGAGAGAAGAGTGAGGGAGGGAGTTACCAAACAGATAGAAAACGTTGTACGGAAAAGTTGTTTTTTCTTATTTTTTTTCCGGGAGAACCCGCTTACACAGCTCTGTTTGTAATTTTTTTCTTCATGCTAAAATCACACGGCCTATTTGTTGATGTAAGTTGCCTGAATTCCGTGGTATGCTATCTTCTTTTTTAAAAACAAAAGCGAAAAAAAAAAGCAAAAAAAGAGAAAAAAACCCTAAAAGATATTGTTGTTAGGTTTGTTTAAATGCTGCTGTTGTATCTGTTTTTAAAGCCTTAAACCTATAGAGTTTTTTTTTTCTTTCTCCTTTTTCTGTTTCTTTTCGATTTCCTTTCCTTTCTGTTCCTTTTGGTTACTTAAGACAAAAGTCGAAAAAAAAAAAAAGATTTAAAAAAAAAAAAAAAAGAAAGAAAGAAAAAGAAAAAAGTAACCCGCAGTAACTCACAGAGCCCGCGCGTGAGGTGCCCAGGGCATCCGAGCGGCTGCCGCTTAAAGCACAGCGCTCCGGCCGCTGGCGGGCGGGCCCGGCCCGCTCTAGTCTCCGCCAAGGCCAATTGGAACCGATTTGGGTGTGTGAGGCTGTTGTTTCTCTCTCTGTGCCGGCCGCCCACGCCCTGTCCCCCGCTGACGCCCTCTCTTCTGTCTTCTCTTTCTTCTTCTAGGAGGAGAGTTAATATTGCCCATTATCACGGAGGACTCCTTAGACCCCCCTCCTGTGGCCACCCGGTCCCCCTTCGTGCCCCCGCCCCCCACCTTCTACCCCTTCCTCCCGGGCGTGGGCGCCACACAGGACACCCTGCCCCCGCCCGCCGCGCGCCGCCCGCCCCCTGGGGGCCCGTGCCAGGCCGAGCACGACGACAGCGACTGCGAGGAGCCCATCGAGGCCTCTGGCTTCGCTTCTGGGGAGGTCTTTGACTCCAGCCTCCCCCCCACGGACGACGAGGACTTTTACACAACCTTCCCCCTGGTTACGGACCGCACCACCCTCCTGTCGCCCCGCAAACCCGCACCCAGGCCCAACCTCAGGACAGACGGGACCACAGGCGCCCCCGGGGTGCTATTCGCCCCCTCTGCCCCAGCCCCCAACCTGCCGGCGGGCAAAATGAACCATCGAGACCCGCTGCAGCCCTTGCTGGAGAACCCACCCCCGGGGCCCGGGGCTCCCACGTCCTTCGAGCCGCGGAGACCCCCGCCTCTGCGCCCCGGCGTGACCTCAGTCCCTGGCTTCCCCCCTCTGCCCACAGCCAACCCCACGGGCCCGGGGGAGCGGGGCCCGCCGGGCGCGGTGGAGGTGATCCGGGAGTCCAGTAGCACCACGGGCATGGTGGTAGGCATCGTGGCGGCCGCGGCCCTCTGCATCCTCATCCTGCTCTATGCCATGTACAAGTACCGTAACCGCGATGAGGGCTCCTACCAGGTGGACCAGAGCAGGAACTACATCAGTAACTCGGCCCAGAGCAACGGGGCGGTGGTGAAAGAAAAGGCCCAGGCCGCGCCCAAGACGCCCAGCAAGACCAAGAAGAACAAAGACAAGGAGTATTACGTCTGAGCCCCTAGCCGGCACCGTGCCCCACTGCCAGCTGCTGCCCCTCCTGGGGAGGAGGGGACGGCCCTCTTCCAGCCGGGTGCCTAGGGACCCCTTCCCTGGCTGCCTCAGGCTTCTCTCAGAAGAGGAAATGCAAAAAAAGTGAAGGAAAAGGAATAACCCCATGCTCGTTCCCTTTCTCCTGCTGCCCACAGCACCGCACTGTCAGCCCAGAGGCTGTCTGTCCCTTAGGGCCCTGTGCCCACCAGGCAGGGCACAGCTCACAGCCCTGGGTTGATTTATTTTTTTAAGGGGTGGTAGTTTTATTTTGGTGGGGTTGGGCGGGAAGGAAGGCTGGGGGTTTCGTAAAGTGTCCACTATGCGTCCTGTTCATTTCCTTCAAGTTTTCTTCGTCCTCCTTTGGTCCCTTCTGCCTTCCTTCTCTTCCCAAACCCTCCAGTCTCCTCTCCAAGCTTGCTGTGTCTCTGTTCCCACTTTCCCTCCCCACTTTTTTCTTTTCTTTTTTCTTTTTTTTTCTTTTTCTCTTTCTCCTTTTTCTTTCTTTTTATTTTTTGGTGTGTGTATCTGATCTCTCCCTTTCTTCCTTTTGGGTCTCCAGAGTTGGTGGGCGAAGGGCGGGAGGGTGGGCCTGGAGCAGCCCAGTGGGTGGGTAGGGAGCAGGGGTGCCCAAAGTGCCCCAGCTCCCTTCACCAGGGGAGGTACCCCCCGGAACCATCCAGGGAAAGGATTCTGGCCTAGTGGAGGCCTGTTCTGAGTGCCGCCGGGCGACGTGCATTGCTGGGGAAGCTGCTGGAGGAGCAGGGTGGGGGGGTGGGGGGCGGGGAGAGGCAAATGCAGATATATATTAAAGACAAATAATCTAGATATCAGAGCAGCAGCCTGTGGCACCCACTGGGTGCGGGCACAGGGAAAGAAGGGAGCGAGGTGGCGTCTGTGGACTGCTAGGGTCACCTTTTGGCCCATGGGCTCCCTGCTCCCCCAGTTTTTTTCTTCTCTCTTTGTTAACAAATGTGTCTGAGTCTTGGAAAACACCCCAACCCCGGAAATGTGTGGGAAAAAGAAAACAAAAACTTTCCAAATTCCAACAGTCCTGTGCAGTTTGTTTGGAGTGGGTGCCTTTGGGACTCTAATCTTGGTTTGGGGCCAGGTAAGTCACCCTGGAACTTGCCCACGGCTTTGGGCTCCCCGAGAAACATCTTTTCACCACCAGGTCTTTCTGTATGGGGGTGAGGAGGAGATGCGCATTCCTGAGCCTGCCTGGCCTCTGGCCTTGGTTACAAGGACCTTGGCTTCTTAGAGGCCTGCGTGAACCAGGTGCTGACTTAGGGCAGGGCAGAGGCTGCCTGAGCCTCATTCACCTTGGAAGGGAGGTGGCTGATGAGGATCAATGCTCCACCCAGGGCTTCCAGGGGTCACTGGCTGAGTGCCAGCCACCTCTACCCCCTCTTCTAGTCTCTACCCTTCCCTTGCACCACCAGGAGCCTGGACCCTGGGACCTTCCCTGTCCCTTGGCTGATGGTCACAGCTCCTGGGACAGGACAGAAGCAGCTACTGTAGAGTCCACAGCTTTGTAGAGACCTGAGTGGGTTGCAGTGGGGAACAGTGCTGTGTTTGTTTAGCTTCTCCATGACAGGAAGCAGATGGAGATCCATGAGGACCCACATGTGTGGTCCTCAGGGGTAGTCACAGCACTGACACATGAGATATGATACAGCTGTTTTGCTGTCTCTCAGGGCCCCTCCCTGCTTTCGAAGAGGTGGATCCTGCCTCCCCAGTTGTGCTGGCGCCTTGCTGCCTGTCACCCTCCACCACCCATGTGGGCAGGGGACTGTCCCTTTTTTGGCACAGCCATCTCTGCAGCTTCAGAATCCAGCTCAGGCTCATCTTCTGGGAAGGCACTTGTGCCTTCTGGCCCTTTGTAGCACGGTGCACTCTCAGGCCTCAAAGTCCTGACCAGAGTGAGAGAGTAGGTTCACCTGCCACCTCAAGGACTTAGTCTCTTTGCCCTATTGGGATTGGGACTCCAACCCTGCTATCCTCAACTTCACCCTGCCTTGGAGTCTTGGGTCAACATCCTGAGGTCACCTTTCAGGGACTCCAGGGAGCCAAGGCATGGGCTGGAACTGCCTGGGCATGCTGTCCCTGTGCTGGAGACAGCCTGACCTGGGAGCCCTCTATGACTATCTCTGCCCAGGGACAAGGTTTATCTCAGGTTCCCCTTCCCCCAGTGTCATTGGTCGAAGAAGTTAGGCAGGCAGGCAGGCAGACAGGCAGGCAGGCAGGAGGTCCTGGGACATGAGGGCAGAATATTTTATTCCAGAAATGTTTTGAGTGGCCTTGATTGAGGTTGGGGAGATCCAGGGGTTGAAAGGATGGCCTGAGTCCCTGTTGCCATGTGACTGTGGGACTCTGTCTTTCTTGCTCGGAACAAGGACACCAAAGACTATTGTCCAGGGCTGTTTTGGAGGAGGAAAGGTTCTGGAAGGGGCTGCTGCCTCAGTGTGTACACACAGTCACCTCAGCCTCACTGCACATTGGGTACTGAGGGTAGCACCTTGCCTGAGCTGGACTCTGAGGGTGTGACTAACTGAACAGTGACCCCAGGGGAGGCCCAAAGAGCATCTGAGAATTGCTGAAATCTCAGGAGTTGGGTTGATAGACAAAGGCCTCCAAGGAATGTCAGGAGATTCCACCTCTGGTACCAAGGACAGAGGCTTGTAGAAGCTCAAGGTGGAGTCTGGTGGATGCTCTTTGTTTTTGAAGAACTTCCCAGTCACCAAAGACCCCCTTGGAGGTGGTACAGAGTCCAAAGTGTCCAGCTTGTTCCTCCACATACAAGCACTGGGGTGAACTTTGGCCTGGCAGGGGATAGGACTGAGAGTTCTGGCCTGTTTCCCCAGCCCCCGACCCTTTGTGGCCTCTGCTACCCCAGGGAGAAGACAGTCGCTGTTCTCAGGTCCCTCTTCTCTACACCCGTTTCCCTTGGCCCCTCTGTGGTGGGGTCCCCAGCAGTGTCAGTGGTCAGGAGTCCCCATGGTGGGCATTTGAAAGAGGATGTGTCGCTAGGGGAGGCCTGTATGTGGGTGATACAGGCCTCCCTCCTTGGCAGGTTACACACCTGGCTATGGTAGAATTGTTCACTACTCAGAGTGGCCCTTAGCAACCAGCCCTGTTCAGAAGCAGAAAGGTGGCACATCTTGGAGGTAGCAAACCCTGGATCGTGGAAACTTGTACCCCCTAGAAAGACCAGGAGTGAGGCCGCTATCTGTGTGGGCAGAGGGACATCCTGAGGGGAAGAACAGGGTCCATTTTTCCTCTGGTTTCTGCCTTCTGAAAGTTTCTGGACACCCTGGGGCCCCAAGAATATGGGAGGAGGCTAGGAAAGACAGCTGTTGCCAGCCAGAAGCCAGCATATGGAAGTAGGCTTGTTGTGGGCTTTCTTTTCCCCCATGTTAGTTTTTTTTTAGGTTTTTCTTTTCTTTTGAGATAGCTCTCTGTACAATCCATGCTGATCTTGAATTCATGTAGTGCAGGCTGGCTTCGAACTTGTATCGACCCTCCTGCCAAAGCCTCCTGAATGCTGCGATTACAGGCATGTGCCACTGTGCCCATCAGCGACTCCTACTTCTGTCCTGTTGGTCAAAAGCTCTTCACTGAAGTTGACCATGGTCAAATGGCCAAAGAACATGTCTAGAGGCCAGGGGCTGCAGCTAACAAGACCAGGCAGGGGAAGGGATCCTGTGCCCTGGGGACTGGGAGTTGCTGTTTCCTGCTGACCTTTCTGCTGTGTGCATGTGTGTGTGCACACTGATATGGGGTTGCCTGGGCTTTGGGGGCTCAGTTAGAGAAGACCTGGCATGCAGCTCCTCCCTGCAGGAGTGGCTCTGTGGAGCGTTGTGCTGCCTCTTTTTTTCTTTTCCTTTTTAGTTGTGGGGCCCTGGCTCCTCTGGGAAGTGTAAGGAGGCCCTGCCACTGCTCTCAAGAAGCATCCCTGTCTGCCGAGGCAATGAAGCCAAGATGGCCCAGGGTACTGTGGTAGAGCTGCACCCAGCACTAGTTTTGACTCTGCCCCCTCCAAGCTGTGTGTCAGGACCATCAGCTTCTTTGAGTCTCAGTCATCCTGTCTGTAAAGTGAGGCAACTTTACCCTACAAAGCTCAGGAGAAATGAGCTGGCCTTCTGAGGAACCAAGCCTGGTGCCTCAGCTGGCACCTGGGATGTGAAAGCTGGCCTAGAGAGGGCTTCCATCCTCTCCTCCCCGCCTTAGGGAAGTCCCTGCAGCTCTTCTCCAGTGTCACTGACAATCATATTTTTTCTCAGTTTTAACTCTTTATTTTGTTCCTTGTGTGGCTGCTTCTCCAGCCAGCTCTGGGACATGAGGCCTCCTGGCCCACTGGGGACTCATTGGCAGATGGGAGGGGAAGACAGGTGTGTGGCCATGACCATTAGTCAACGAGTCACCAGGTCTTGGGCTGGCCCTGTGCCCTGGAAGGAGCGTTGGTGTGGAGGAGGGGCAGGCACTGCAGGCAAGAGACATGACCAAGCATGTGACAGGAGTGTGGTGAGGGTGGGCATGGGCCAGAATGGCTGGGCTAGGTTTCCACAGGCCAGGGGTGACACTGAGCGGTTGGAACTTTGTTGCTTGTGCTGAGCCAGGGGATATGGCAGTCAGCTCTGAGCCCTGGGGCTGTAGGCAGTGGGCAGAGAACAGCGAGAGGCCTGACATGGCAGCCATGGAGGTTGTTGGCATCAGGGTGGTGACAGTCCATAGAGCAGATTCCTGCCAGTCAAGTGTCCTTTGACCTTTCTGTGCCAGAGAGGGCTCCTGATTGAGGGGGTTTCCAGGAGGGTAGCCTTGGGTCCTTGGAACTGAAGGCCTTCAAGCACCTCTGCTGTCCCCAGAAGCTATCACCTCTTCCTCTTCACCCCTCTGTGGGCTCTTAGGAGGCTAGAGTCTTGTGGCTGTCACGATGCAGGGCACTAATGTGCTGTTTGTCACTTTCTTTACTGACCTATTCAGGAGTTACACAGAAGTTCAGGGAGTGAGGGGAGGTGTCTCAGGTCACTCAGCATCCTGAGACACCATCCTGAGGACTTGGGAGATCAGGCCCCTTGCTCAGGACTGAGCCTCCTGAATACATTGTGGGGGGCAAAATGGGCAGTGTCAGCCCTGTCAGACCCTTGATGCTTTAGTCTGGGGCCAATGAGTGAGGACCCCCCCCAACACCAGCTAACATACCCTATTCCTTCCCTGCCAGAGAACTGACACCCACATATCCCTTCTACTCTGTGCCTTTTAAGGCAGAGGTGGGGTGACTGGGCCATTTGGGCTTCCTGTGGTAGGACGAAGGACAGAGGGTAAAACCACACCAGTGGCCACAGACTCAGCTCCGGGCTTCCACTCTCCTATGGATGTACTGTGTAACTCTGATTTGGCCCTATCCCTTTCTGGGCTTTTCCTCCCTCCTTGCCTATTCTGGGGTTCTCTGGAGGAAGGGAGACATGGAAGGAGGCAGGGAGGCAGGGAAAGAAGAGTCCCAGGGTTGTTCACTCACTGGTTCTGGACATCTTGGAGGGTGTCGGGCAGCGGCAAGTTCTGGGTCTCAGGAAGCAGCAGTGCAGCCAAGCCACTCACCACTGGCACTGCCCCGTATAACAGCACGGGCAGTGAGGGGCTGTAAATGCCCAGCAACCGGGCCAGAGGCCCCATGATGGATCCTGCACGGGCAGCCATCTGGCCCAGGCCCACAGCTGTCATCCTGCCAGGGCAGATGCACCTGTGAGGAGCCACTTCCTGGCCCTTGGCTTTGGCCTTAGGTTTAGCCACATTTGGCCCAGTGAGGCCCTGGGCATTAAGCCTGGCTGAGATGTTCTTGGGTCACATGAAAAGGAGACACTTGGGCCAGCCAGGTAGCCCAGCAAACTAAAATGCCTGCTTAGGCAGAGCACAGTGGCCGGTGTTTGATCCCCTGTGTGTAGTGCTAGCCCTGCCCCTGGGATGCACTGAGATGGCAATTGAGTCTAGGCATGGTGGTACATGCCTGTAATCCCAGTGCTTGGGAGGCTGAAAACAGAAGAATCACTGTGAGTCCGATCTGTGTAGTGAGACCCTATAGACCTTGTACTAAATACATAAAAAAAAAAAAAAAAAAAAGGAAAAGGAGACACTGGAAACTCCCCCACCCCTAGGCCAGGAAGCCTCACCTGAGCACGGTAGGGAAGAGCTCATTGCTGTAGACTGTGAGGCAGGTGTAGGTAATCCCCATCAACCCTAGCCCCAGCACAGCCAGGGCTGAACGCAGTGACCCCATGTCTGCAGACAGAGAGAGGTTGGCATTCAGACTGTGGGAGGCAGTGGGATTCCCTTTATCCTAAGGCTTCTCCCTGCACTCCAAGCCTGCAATGTTTCTACTTGGGGGGGGGGGGGGCAGATCCCACACTGCTCCCTAAGTAACATCTGACATTACCTCTTAGGGGTGCTCTTCTGTGCCTGTCCTTTCCTTTTT
>PVKN010005093.1:0-19067 GCA_004027915.1 Capromys pilorides
CCTCTACTTTGAAGGTGGTGGAATGGTAAGAAATTCTCTCAACTTCTGTGAGGCCGACTGACCTGGGCTAAATTCTACCATCCGGCCTCTTTTATTTCCTGCTCTACCCAGGGAACATGATGGTGCTTCAGCTCCTAGTTTCTCCGCCAACTCAGTGCAGTTATCCTGATACATGACGGTGGATCAACCTTGGTTGGGGAAGAAGGGGAGAAATACTACTACACACAGTTGTGGTGTCATTGCAGAGTTGTTCCTGCAGGGGGCATGGTCCCCTCAGTAGCTACGGTACTCTGGGTCTAGGAGCCAGTCAAGGGCTGAGTTCTTGGGTCCCACCTTCCTATCTCTCTGAACTTGATTATTTTTTCTTATTCTATTAGGGAATTTCTACTATCTTGAGCCCATCTTGCCCAGGCTTTTCTTTTCTTTTTTGTTTTTTCACCAGACTTTTCTTGAATAAAAAAAGAAGAACTGAACCTAAGGCCTATGCATGGAGTTAGACCTCCAGCTCTTTTTATTTTATTTTATTTCTTGGTACTTGGAATCAAACTCGTGGCCTCATGCTTGCCAGGCAGGCACTGTACCACTGAGCTATATCCCTGTCACTCTCTCAATTCTTTTTTACTTTTTTATTTCAAGATACAGTTTTGCTAAATTGCTCTTATGGGGCTCAAATTTGAGATCCTCCTGCCTCAGTCTCCAAGAGTGCTGGGATTACATGCATGTGCTTCCCTGTCTGGCCTTCTGTTTTAATTTCTAAGGCTTTTTTTTTTTTTTTTGCTGGCTCAAGCTGCCTTAAGGGCTCGTCAGGTAAGGCTTGTGGAACTGGGGATTGAACCCCGGGCCCCTGCGCCTGACTGCATTTGTCTGAGCAGACACTTAAACAACTGAGCTAATCCACAGCCCCCCATTCTGTTTTATTTCTAACACAGGATTTAAGAAACCAGCCTTGTAAACTAGTAGATTCATGTTTCAATTATCCTTTGGTGAATAACAAATTGTCCAAATTTAAAGACAGGACAACAACCATTTCTTGTTTCTCACAATTTCGAAATCCAGGGAGGCTCCGTCGGGTGTTTGAGGCAGTAACGACGTCCACGATGAGTTTCTCATGTCGTGAATGGGGACTTTCTGTAACGGACATCGCCCCCCTGGGAACACATGTTCACCTGTCTTTTCTAACATGGTGTCTCCATGTAATTGGTTTCTTTTATGGTGGCTAGTGTCCAAGAGAGAGGAAATAGAAGCTGCTAGTCTTCTCCTGGGCCAGTCTTCTCCTGGGTCACTTCTACCACATTTTGTTGGTTAGGACAGATTACAACACCAGCCTTGACTCAAGGGCAGGGGGAGCTGGATGTCATGGCGTGCACCCGGAATCCCAGCTTCAGGAGGCTGCAACCAGTGCCACACCACTTAGGGAACCAGCCCACTTTTTATTTTTTTTGGTTTTGTTTGTTTGGTTTTCTTATTTCATTTTATTTATTTACTTTTGAGATAGGGTCTCTCTATGTAGCCCAGGCTGGCCTCAAATTCATGGTGATTCTCTGGCCTTATCCTCCCACATGCTGGGATTGTGTACAAGTGTGTGCCACCACCCCCGGCGACTGGATTTTCTTGCCCAGGCTGGGCCCGCACTCCTGGGAGCCTCAGTGGCTTAGCCTCTGAAGTAGCCAGGAATGTGGGGCCTGCTTTCCACCCAGCTAGCCAGTCTTACGCTCTGTCCTGACTGCTCCCCCACCCTTACTGCCTTGTCTGATTCCCCCCAATATCACTCCCACACATCTGCCCAGTCTTTCTACTCCTCTGGTTGTAGTTTATTTTTCCAGGTCAGGATTTCTGCTGCTCACCTCAGCATCGGCCAGGAACTGACCCCAGTTATTTGCAGTGTCCTGGAAACAGATCTGAAGGAGAACAAACGCCATTTTGGGAGGCACCTGCTTTGCACGAGATCACTGCATAATCGAAAGGAGAGAGGACACTGTTCTCCTGGTGAGAGAGGAGGAGCTGCTTCTGCCAGCTAGGAGAACACAGGAGAATTTGTGAGACAAAGATTCTTCGATTTGTTCACCCTCGTGTCCCTACCCCCAGGTCCCAGGGCCCTACCAGGTGGTGCCTTGGATGCAGGACCTACAGAAGCTGTTTATTTAGCATCCTCTGCCTCTCAGCTGTTTATAAGCTGACCCTGAGGTTGATTTCCAACGTATCTTCTCCTTGCTACGAGTACAAGATTTAATAATGGTGGTGCCGCACAGGGCCAGGGTTATCGCCTCTCTGCTTAGCATCGGCCTTGAGGTCCCTATTGCCTTCACAAAGGTGTGAGATTCATCCTCCACATCATAGCCTGAAAATCATTTTTGTTTTTTGTTTTTCTTTTGTTGTTATTTTGTAATGCGGGGATCAAACCCAGGACCCATGCTAAATAAACTCTCTACCACCTGTCCCCTCAGTCCTGAAGACCTCTTTTGATACTAAATGTCAGCCTGTGTTCCCTGGACAACAGGCTCTGAATCAAAGGTCGTATGATAATGCTTCCTTGGGGCTTGCACTCCTAAGGCAGCAAAAACCTGGACTTTGGGATTGTGTTAACTCATTTCACTGGGCCGTTGCTGGGGAAACCAATCCTCAGAGGTCTGGTTGGGTCAGACTGGAGTGTTGAAGCTGCTGCAGTCCCCACTACCACAGGCTTAATGAAGTTCATGCCAAAGACTAGCGCTGCCTTCCAGCTCGGCGGCGGCGCCAGGAGTGCTTGCAGATGCAGCAATGGCGGCTGCTGGCGCCTTCCAACGGGAAGCGTCTAACTGAGCCTGGCATTTGCTTAGAATGAGATGGGAAGCTTTGGAGGGATTTGAGCAGAGGGTGGTGTACCTGGAAAGTCTGAACAAGATCACTCTGTGTCCGGGGCTGGGGGAAGGACAGGAACAGGGGACCTGTTGGGAGTCCATGGCCGGAATCCAGGGGCCCCCAGAGTGATACAGAATAAGGGATTTATAGCTGCATGTGGCAGCACCTATCTGCAATCTCAGTGCTTGGGAAGCTGAGGCAGAAGGATTGTAAGTTCAATCCCAGGTGTGCAATGCCAGCCTAGTCCCCTGGGTACACAGGGTGATTGAAACTGGGCATGGCGTTGCGCACCTGTAACCCCAGAGTTTGGAGGCTGAAAACAGGAGAATCACTACGAGTCTGATCTGTGTAGTGAGACCCTATAAACCCTGTAATATATATATATATATATATATATATATATATATATATATTTACATTTTAAAAATAAGGGATTTATTATGGATATTTGATCCAAAGCAGTTATGGGTACTGGGTAGGCAGTTTACAGGCAACTGTTTCTAGTGCTCTGGCATTGGGCAGGAAGTGATTGGGAAGTGAGTGGAAGTAGAACAAGAGGTGAAGAGGGACGGGCAAGAGGAGCCCAGGAGAGCCCTGGAATCTGAATGAACAAGCTAGTTTTGCATAGGTTTACCCCCCCAACACCTCTAATTTACACCACCTCAGTGTTGGACATAGTGGTGTACGCCCATAGTCCCAGCACTTGGAAGGCTGAGGCAGGAGGATTGGTGCAAGTTCGAGACCAACCTGGCTACAAAAAGTGAGCTCAAGCCCAGCCTGAACTGCATAGTGAGACCCTGTCTCAAAAAGACCAAAAAATAAATAAATATAAAAATAAAATAAAAAATTTACTCCACCTCTAAGTCTCCAGTCGTATTTTTTTTTTTAGGGAAGGGATTACAAAATATTCAGGGTCTCACTACTAAGTCACACTTGTAGTGATCCACCTGTTTACAGTCTCGGGTTACAGGCGCATGCTGGGTTTACAGGTACACACTGGGATTACAGGCATGCACTACCACGCCCAGTCTCAATTGTTGGCTCACTGTGCCCCGGGGGCGGGGCTGGCACCACAGGCCCAGGATGGAATCCCCGGCCTCTGTGCCTGTTTGCAGGTGCTTTAATCCACTGAGCAATTTGGCCGGCCTGCCTCTAGTCATGTTTTAAAATTTTTCTCAGTGACGGGAGACTGAACGAGGGCTTCATGCATGCTAGGCAAGTGCTCTAGCAGGCCACATTTCCCGCCCTCCGAGTTTCCAGTTTCGAGGGTGACATGCAGGAGAAGCAGCTGCCTTTCATCAACACACAGCCCAGGAGTCTGGGAGGCAGAAGCAGAGGCTGGGGGCTGCTGGAGGGGCTGGGGGCCCTGCTACGGCCTCACACCCTCCAGGGAAGCCAGCAAATCAACACAACACGGGCAAGATGCAGCCACACCTGACCCCGGACCAGCATCCAAGTGTAAACACGCACGCAGCACTCACTCCCGCTTTCCAAATGCTGCCTGACTCTCCCTCTTGGGCAAATTCTCACCCAAAATTGCACAGGAAAGAGAATTTCAGGAAACAAAGTTCCAGTTTAGCTAAAGTGACAAAATCCTACCCTCCTACCCCTACTCACAGGTGGGAAGTGAAGGTGGCTTGGACTGGAGGGTTGGCACCACAGGGAGAAGGGCTTGGGTTCTGGAAGTGCCTCAGGCACCCTTCGCTGCCTGTGTGTGTCTAGCTCCTGCGTGCAGAGGGTGAGGGCTGAGTTCACTTCAGCGTGAGCTGGTTTCAGGGGAAGCAAGCACATGTGCGGGACCTGGGACAAACAGGTCAACAGAGGATCAGACATCACACATCTTAATACTTAAAAGTGTAAGTTAAGGATGCTGGGGAGATAGCTGAGTGGCATAAGCGCTACCTAAAGCACAAGGTCCAGAGTTTTGATCCCTGGTACTGAAAAAAAAAAAATTCTTTTGGGGCAGGGGGGATAGCTTCACGGCACAGGTGCCTGCCTGGCAAGTGCAAGGCTGCGAGTTTGAACCCTGGTCCTGCAAAAAAAAAAAATAAATAAAATAAAGTATAAGTTAAGGGCCAGAGAGATAGCGCAGTGGCTGAAGTGCCTGCCAGGGGAAGCACAGTCCTGAGTTCAATCCCCAGTACTGCAAAAATAAAACAATAACAAAAAACCCCTATGAGTTAAGATGGCAAACACAATAGTTTGTATCTTCATACCTTAAGAAATATATATATATATATTTTAATTTATTTTATTTTCTTAAACCTCTTACATTTTTTTTTTTTTTTTTGGATTATGGCCAGCTCAGCCTGCCCTAGGGGTGGGGCTGGTGCAGCATGTGGTGCTGGGAATCAAACCGCCATCCCTGCAGTAGCCTACACTTTCCGACGCAGGCGCTTTAGATCACTGAGCCATCTCACTAGCCCAAGAAATATATCTTTATAGGCCGGGCATTGTGGTGCACTCCTGTAATCCCAGTACTCGGGAGGGTGAGGCAGGAGGACTGGTGCAAGTCTGAGACCAGCCTGAGTTACAAAAGGGAGCTCAAGGCCAGCCTGAACTGCATAGAGAGACCCTGTCTCAAACACACACACACACACACACACACACAAAGAAATATATCTTTATAATGATAAAATGAAAAAATATGTGTAGCCCTGTAGTTTTTGAGTGACTGCTGGTGATGAACGTTAACATCCTTTTCAAATCCACAAGTTAAACTTTGCTGTGATTTTCTTCTGATTTGGTCTGGAAGGCTCAGGGTGACTGTCATTTCTAGCCACACCCCTAACAGGAGGTAGGCGTCATGGATGTGTACGTTATGAACATCAGCGGCTACCTGATCCTGGCCAACTGCCTAGTCCCAAAGCGCGTCTGCCTTGTGATCAGGTGTCCCTCTCACACGACACTCGTTTATCCTGGCGGGTACCCCTGTGGTTCTTGTTTGACTTGGGTTCAGTTTCTTCCTACCAAGACAGTCATTGGCCAGGAGAAGAGCTAGGCTGAGGTGGGCAGAGCACAACAAAAGTCACGGAATGGAAGCAGTCTTATTGTTGATAGATTCCAAAAAGAAGAGGACAGCATGCTTCACAGGGGCCCTGGGATCAGGGACCTCTGGGACACTCCCAGCTCAAGGGGTGCAGGGTGATTAGGTCTCGGAGAATTTTCCCCTAGGCTTCCCTCAGGGAGGAGGCTTAGGCTGATTTAAAGAAAACACGAGGAAGCAGGTGTGGTGTTACATGGCTTTAAAGTCCCAGCTGCTAGAGAGGAAGAGGTAGGAGGATCGCTTGAGCCTTTAGAGGTGAGCGGGTCGCAAGCGTGGAGCCTCACAAATGGGGTTCATGCCACCATGTGAAGTGGCAGAAAGAAGGCCTCATCTGTGAGGAAACGTGTTCCTGCCACACACCAAGGCCTCTGCCCCTCGCTGTTAAGACTTTCCGACCTCCAAACTTTGAGGGACACAAATTTCTGGTTTATAAACTATGGTAGTGATGGTATTTTGCTCTAGCAACCTAACTGGACCAAGCCAATGACTGCACGTCTAACAAAGTGAATTTAATTATTGTAGTACATATGTGAGTGTTTTGTTAATAGGTCAGAACATTTGGCTGCAGGATAAAGAAAGCATGTATATATCTGGGCTTGGTGGCCCATGGCTGTCATCTCTGCTACGTAGGAAGCTGAAGCAGGAGGATCGCTGCCAGTTTGAAGCCAGCCTGAGCTACAGCGTGAGTTCAAGGCCAGCCTGGACTACATAGCAAGACCCTATCTTTGCTCGTTTTTTTTGTTTTTTGGCGGGACCGGGATTCATACTCACGACCTTGAGCTTGCCAGGCAGGCACTTGTGCCATGGAGCTATCTCCCCAGCCCCTAAATAAATGACCGGATATAGCGTAGTGATAAAGCACTGGCCTAGCACAGTAGGCCCTGAGCTCAAACCCCATCACCAGAAAAAGCATGCGTGTCTAGCTCTCTCATCTCTGAGACATAATGCCCAACGCCCACAGCTGTGAGGAAGAAAGTGTTATCTGGCTCTCCATTTGCAGAGGTTTCAGTCCAGTTCAGGACTGGCTCCAAGGCAGCATGGCATGGGCAAAGGGGTGGGGCAGAGGAGAAACAGCTCCTGACCGGTCGGCAGGACTCAGAAAGAGAGATTAAGGGAGACAGACACTTCTAGGCCAAGCTCCAGGGAGCCGCCTCCTTGGACCAGGCCTCTCCCAACCTAAATCAGATTTAGCCAGAGACTGACCCATGGCTGAGTGTCATGATGTCCCCACCACCCAGTCACCTCCCAAAGCCTCACCTACAAGCAAACGAAGGTTTGAGAGGACATCTAGACAGAAACCATAAAGCTGTACACAGGAATGAGTGGTTGTACATTTCCTATTTAAAAAAAAAAAAAAAAAAAAAAGCAACCCTGACTCTGGAAAGAGAGCCAGCGGCAGGAGGTAAAAACGGCACAGAAACCGTGGAGACCGTGACTCCAGTAAGCTCTGCTAAAAGGCTTTTCATTTTTTCCTTTCTTCTCTCTCCCTTTCTCAAAGCCTTGAGCTCTCTGATATTAGTTATCAGGGAGAGGCAGGGAACTGGGGAGCGGAGGAGGCTCGTGGGTCCCATGAGAGGGAGGTGTGGCTACAGCCTTTGGAATAGCTGCCCGCTCCGGCCCTTCTCAGCCATCTGCCAAGACCTCCTGGGTGAGCTGCTGCTCCCCAAGCACAGGAGGAGCAGTCCTGGAGGCCAGGCCCAGATGCACTCTGAAGATAATCGAATCCCTGAGGCTAAGGAGAAGACTGTGGACCGGCCACATTCTTGTGTCAGAGAAGCCAGAGAGGAGGTGGTGCCACCCCCACCCCCACAGACTCTGCCTCCTCATCTCTCAGATGGGAGGGCCAGAGCCACCATCCGCACTCACCCCTCTGTCCCTGAGGCGTCCACTCCAGGAAGCAGGGGGTCCAGGGATGCGTCCTGTGCGTTGTGTCTTGATGAAGTCATTTGCAATTTTCAGGTCTTAACTATAGACAGGGAGGAGAGAGAAGGGAGGGACAGTTGTTGGTCAAAGGGAACAGTTTCAGGTGGAGATCTACTACAGAGGAGGGTGGTGGTGATCTTAGTCAAGAATAATGTCTGGTGTGTTTCAAAGTGAGCATTCATTTCACAGATGTCCTTGTTCCTTCTCTCTCTTTTTTTTAAACTTTATTTACTTATTTATGTTATGACCGGCTCAGCCTGCCATGGGGGTGGGGCTGGCACAGCATGTGGTGCTGGGGATTGAACCATGGTCCCTGCGGTTGCCTAAACTTGCCTAAGCAGGCACTTTAGACCGCTGAGCTATCTCACCGGCCCTCTTCTTTTGTTTTCTTTGAGTCAGGGTCTCATTATGCAGTTCAGGTTGGTCTTGAACTCACTGTGGCGCTCACGCTGGTCTCAATCCTCCTACCTCAGCCTCCCAGAGTGCTGGGATTACAGCTGTGACCGGCCACGCCCTTGCCAGTTTCCTTGCATTCTAAGTAGCAATCTGAGAACTTCCCAGACTGCCCTGTGTGTGGACTTCCTGGTAACAGGGGCTCATCCACGCTTTGGCTTTAGGAGGCAGCCGGGCAGGACGTCCAGGCCTACCAGCCCTCACCCTGCCTCAGAGGCCTTGGTCTAGCACAGAAGAGGCGCGTGCTGAGTGCCAAGGCTTCTGCTCACAGGCTCCAGCCGGGAGGGCACTGGAGCCCAGAAGGGCGTGGGATGTTTCCCTCCGCCTCATCCCGGCTCGCTCTGCCTGCCTCAGAGGAGGAAGCTGCAGGAGGCTCCAGGAGGCCCTGTGTCTACTGGAGCCTGAGGGCAAAGGAGAGCGTTTGCTTCCTCTGTAGCCTGAGGGAAGTGAGGTCTGAGCAGCCTGGGAGGGCGCGGGAGGTGCTCAGGGGCTGAGATCCCTTAGGAAGAAGGCAGAGGGGGTAAATGACCTGATGTGTGTTCCTCAGCCCTGGGCCAGTGGGAAGTGTGGCTAGGCCGACTTCCCTGAAGACTAGGAGGGCTAGGGACACAAAACCCCCAGACCAGACAGACTCCCCAGTGGGTGCAGGTAGCCGTGGTGGTTAGGTGAGTGTGGTGCTTTTTTATTTATTTTTATTTTTATTATTTATTTTTATGTAGCCCAGGCTGGCCTCTAACTCTTAGTCATCCTGCTGCCTCAGCTTCCTGCATGCTAGAATTAGAGGCTTGCGCCAACAGCCCAGCTCGAGGGGGGCACTTTTCGTGCACTGCCATGAAACTGTTCCGCAGTCCTCCAAGGCAAGGCGGCCCTCTGCACTCTCCCCGCTCACCTCTTTGCAGGCCTGATGTGAGGGCTTCCACCAGGAAGGCAGCCCAGGGGGACTCTGAGGATTGCAAGTACAGGTGAGGAAAAGGCAGGGCTGCATGTCGTGTGGGTCGGAACATCTGTGCTGGAGCCCCGGCTACCCCAGAAGCCTGCATGCAGCCATGGTGTGAAGAAGAGGCTAAGCTGAGCCTCCCTGCAGCAGCTGACAGGCGTCACCGTAGCCTGTCACCAGACAAGTAGGGAACACGACGCCCAGTGATCCCAGCTGCAGACATCTGGTAGATTCTAGCCCTAGTATGAATTGCTAAAGTCACCACGGCGGTCAACTAAGATGGCTGATGCCCTTAAACAAAAGCCCATCTTCCCCAAGACCACCTCCCCCCTTCTCCAACTTAGCCCAGGGTGTAATTTACTTCCACCCTTCCTGCCACCTCAGGGAACACCCCAATCACCTCCCTCAGGTAGATCTAAACATCCTCTCCAAACCCCACCCCTGGCAAAGGCCTTAAAAGCCTCAGTCTCCCTTGTTCCAATTGAGAGAATTCCTATCTTCCTAAAATTCTCTCAGTGTCCTCAAAGAAAATAAAACCCCTTTCTCTTTTTTCTTCTGCCTGTTTTTCTGCTGCACCATGCACCTGAATAAACCTATCACCTTCAAGCCACCCAGGCCCCGAAGTCGGCCTCCCTGAGCACAGGGGACCATGGCTGTGTAGCAGCCTGAATGGAGGCCCCGAGCCCCATAGTTTACATTCCTACGCCCTCCCCCTTGTTTGCTGCTCTGGCCTTCAGCACAGTCAGCACCAGGCCTGCAGAGGTTTGCTTCCAGCTATCTCCCACATTCAATCTTTATCTTCAGCATCTCAGAGCAGATTCATTTGTGTCTTTTTTTTTTTTTTTTGGTGGTGCCAGGGATTGATCTCAGGACCTTGCACTTGCCAGGCAAGCACTGACTGCCTTGAGCCATCTCCCTTGGCCCCACATTTGTGTCATTAATATTGAGGACACTCAGGACATCGGGCCAGCACGGGGACACACCAAGGGATCAGGGACAATGCTGAGGGCTTCCGCAGGCCGGAGAGGAGGAGAAGGACATAGGATTAAGGAACATGCAAGACACTTGAAAGGATCAAACAAGCCGGCCTGTCCCTGGAGCAGGGGTTGGGCACTGACTCGGTGACATGCACAGAGAGTACCACAGTGTGTCCGGCACGGTCATTCAGAGTTCATCACAGCACACATGTGTTCCTGACAGTGCCTTGAGACCAGTCCTCTTTTATCACAGCCATCATGATTTTACATACAAAGAACATGAATTGTGGAGGTATGAAGTGAAGCCCCAAATTCCCACAGCCAATACATGGCGGGTCTGGGATTTGTGTCTAGAGCTTATTGGCTTTGGCGCCAGCTCTTGAACTCTGCCATGCTGACCATCTACTGTAGAAAAGACTGGGCCACTGTGGTGGGAAAGACAGTGTGAGGCACGAAGATGGCCGCGCTCATCGGCTTCCCACTGTGAGGCGCACTGTGGGCGCTGACAGAGGCTTCAGTCCAGGGCTGCTTGTGAACTGTGGGAGCGCAGCTCCTCTCCGAGGGAGTGTGTGGAGGAGCAAACTGCTCTTTGTGGCAGCTGGGAAGTGGGGGGGAGACCCCAGTGGCCCACCCAAATCTTTTCTCACCAGGAAAGCCCACCTCCATCAACACGGTGTCCATCTTGGGCTCCTGGGCTCTTCCTCCTTCCTCCATAGGTCACACATTCATGAAGATTAAAATTGATAGGTTTTTCAGTAGTGCAGTAAAGAGATATGTAAGATAAAAGAAACCTTTATTAACTCCAAAGACACAAAGAGGATCGAGGGCAGATGGGGCAGAGCTCTGGCCTAAGACAAAGAAACCTGAGGCTTTTATGGACCTTTGCTAAGGGCGGAGTCTGAGGGGGATGTTCAGAAATATCTGAAGAACTGATTGGCGTCTTCGCTGTGGCAGCAGAAAAGGTGAAAGCAAATCGTACCCTGGTTTGGGTTGGAGGGGAAGCGGGGAGGTGGTCTCTGGGAAGATAAGCTGTTGTTTTACGGGCTTTGGCTATATTAGATGACCGCCATAATAGTTCAGCAATTCAAAGGAGGGCTAGAACCTACCAAAAAGAGTCACAGTTGAGGGCCAGGGAAATAGCTCAGTAGAATAAGCACTTGCCTGGCAAGTGCAAGGGCTGCAAGGGCCTGAGTTCAATCCCCAGACATGGTAAGTGCCGAAGTCCAGCTCCTTCTTTGAAGAAGGCACGTTTTATTGCATTTCCTCCTGAGCTACTCCCTGAATAATATCTGGGCTTCTGTTAGGCCCTAATCTCCTTGGGAGAGGGACCTTGTCACCTCCAGTCTGCTCCAGCACGTGTACAGGGTCTTCACCAACCATGGCTGGATAGAGAGACGCACTTTGGGGTCAGTGGGGCCTGGGTCAGAGCCCAGCCCCTCCACTTGCTAGCTTTGCCACACGAGATAGTTGTATTTGAACTTGTTCCTCTGGGACTAATAATCTCCAGATCATTCAATTCTTGGGAGTCTGTGAGTTCCCCAAGAGGGAAACTTATCTGATTCATCCTAAAAGCCAGAAGCAAGCGTGAGTAATTGTATTGTGACTCGAAAAACTCATCTGAGAAGTTATTTTTTGGCAGAATCATGCTAACCTAGACTCTCTCTCTCCCCACCCGCCTCCACTGTTCAGATCTCGGGGAGGAAAGGCCCTCCCAGTCTTGAGCAGGTGCGGGTTCCCTTTGAAGCCAGACCGAGCCTTCCTGGGGCAGGTGTACAGCTGCGCAGGTGCTTTGGTGCTTTGGTGCCATCTTCTGGAGGCAAAAGGAAACGCAGCCAAATTCCTGAGCGCTGCCCTGAGCCTGCTATAGCTCACTGCCCTAAATCAGGCCGGCCGCCGTTTTGCTCATTGTCTCCATGACCTTGGGAAAGTTACTTACGCCTCTTTGTGCCTCTGTTCATCTGCAAGCTGCGAGAGTGACCGTTTCCACTTCTTTGGGCTGTAGCGAAGTCTGAGATGCTGCACGCTGAGTGCTTAGGCTGCAGGCAGGAGCACACGGAGGGTCAGGCGTGCATGCCTAAGTGGGAGGCCATAGCCACCGATGCCCTTGATCTTCCAGCGGTGCTCCAGGCGGTCCTCATGGAGGGGTCCCCTGGCGGGGGCTGCAGTTCTCTTACAGGCATTCGCACCTTTTGGTGTCCTTGTTTGTGTGTGAAGGGAGACATCAGCCGCACAGACCACACGGCTCTTCTGGCAGCCGTAGAAGCCCTGGACCGAGCCCACCCTGCTGGCGTGGGGCTGGGAGAAGGGAAGAATATTCCATCAGAGAGAAGCTGCGCAGCGACCTGTGGCCAAGCATGGAGTGGCTGTAGCGGCGGGGATGTGGCCAGAGGCGAACTCTGGAGAGGAGAGCTGAGTGGGGAGAACCCTCATTGCTCTCCTCCCACAGCCTCGCTAGAGACCTCTCCACCCGGAAGCCTGCCAGCTGCAGCAGCCATCCTGGGCATTGCCTTTGCCCACAGAACGGCCTGCCCTCCTTGCCCTGCATGAACGCCTGAGGAGGGCTCCTGGCTGTGACGCCAGGTCATGCTCGCAGGACCCCAGTGACTAGCTCACGAAGAGCAAGAGTCAGAGGAGATTGGAAAGGAGGGTGCAGGTGCCATTCAAGAGTCAGCTGGTAAGGGCTGCAGGCCTGGTGCTGCACTCACAGAACTCACCCAAGGTGGCTGGGGCTGTGACCGTCCCTGTGGATCAACTAAAGTTAAGGAAATGGCCCCTCCCTCTAAACTTTGGTAGTATAGTTTTTTTTTTCTTTTTTTTAGGGTATTTTTAGGGTACCAGGGATCAAACTCAGGACCTTGCGCTTGCCAGGCAGGCACTTATGCCACTAAGCTATTTGCCTAGCCCATACACAGGTTCTTGAGCACCTACTACGTGCTAAGCTCCTTGACGGACTCTTTCTATTTGTTTGCTGCCTGTATCATTCTTTTCCAGGACAGATATGTGGGTCACCCCTTCCTTCACTCAAGCAGAATATCACCTTTCATATCATTGTCTCCAGGGAGGAAGCCCCTTTTGCCCACGAGCAGATGCATAGGTAAACAAAATGTGGTATATCACTTCTTGGCCTTTTGGCTAAGATCAAGTGTAAAATGTAGTACATGTATGCAGTGAAATAATATTTAGTCATGAAAAAGACATGGATGAGCTTCAAAAACACTAAGCAAAAAGAAGCAGTAATATATGTCATGTATAGGCACAAACTCCTTATAATGAATGTTATCATCTAAATTGTACCAATAAAATTTGAAAATGGAAACAACCTCCGCTAAGTCAATTAAACCAATCACAAAAGGTGGTACGTTGGGTGACTTCAATTCTGTGAAATAGAGTATCTTGAATAGATAAATTCATAGGGGCAGAAATTAGAATAGAGAACCAGGTTTGTTGGCGCACCCTGTAATCCCAGCACTTGGGAGGCTGAGGTAGGAGGATCAGTGCGAGTTCAAGACTAGCCTGAGCTACAAAAGTGAGCTCAAGGCCAGCCTGAACTGCATAGCGAGACTCTGTCTCAAAAAGATAAAAGAAAGAAAGAAAGAAAGAAAGAAAAGAAATTAGAATAGAGGCTATCAAAGATGAGGAGGCGGGAACTAAGAGTTAATGTTTAATTAGCACAAGTTTTCTATTTGGGATAATGAAAATATTTCAGAACTAGATAGAAGTAGTGGTTGTACAACACTGTGAATGTGCTAAGTGCCACTGAGTTATGCACCTGCAAGGGTTAAGTTGTGGTATGTAAATCTGCCTCCCCCATGGGCACATAGAAAATGAAGGTAGATAGCCAGCCATTGCCTCACATACTTGTAATTCCAGTGCTTAGAAGGCTGAGGTAGGAGGGTTGCTGTGTGTGTTCAAGGCCAGGTTGGGCTACATAGTGAGTTTGAGGTCAGCCTGGACTACATAGAATGACTCTGCTTCCAACTAAAACAAAACAGTCAGGGAGATAGCTCAATAGAATAGCAGCTTGCCTGGCAAGTGTAAGGTCTGAGTTCAATCCCCGGTACCACAAATAAATAAATAAATGAAACAAAAATAAAATAAAATAAAATTGCTGGTCACATTTTTAATCCCAGCACTGGGGAGGGGGGATGCCTGAGGCAGGAGAATCCTTGAGAGCTCAAGACCAGCCTGGGCTACAAAGTGAGTTCAAGGTCAGTCTGAACTGCATAGTGAGGGCCCTCAAAAATAAATAGCCAGGCATGGTGGCACATGCTTGTAATCCTAGCAGCTAAGAGGCTGCAGCAGGCAGAACCACACTGAACTGGTCAAATTGAGACTAATTTGTATTTTATTAATACAGTGGAATATTGGATCAGTAATGGAGAGGTATTTCCGTGTTTTTTTTCTTTTGATCTCTTTTTTAAAAATGTATTTTGGTACAGGGTTTCACCATGTGGCTCAGGCTCCCAGTGAGTCTCCTATATTCAGCCTCCTCAGTGCCGGGATTATACCCATGCCCCACCATAGCCAGACTGGTAGCCGGCTCAGTGCTCCCGGGGGGCGGGGCCAGGGCCAGTGCGGCTCATTTTGCTTTTTGAGATGGTTAGGCCGACCTTGAACTCACTTTGTAGCCCAGGCTGGCCTCAGATTCACAGTGATCCTCCTGCCTCATCCTCCTGAGTTCCTGGAATTACAGGCATGTACCACCATGCTTGCCAACTTCGTATTTTGTCCAAGCACAAAGGACAGCATGGTCACTGTCATAGTACAAAATAACACACACACTCATTCCCTGCTGTCAACTGATTGCTACTTCTCACCAATCATACACACTTCCCTGCTCCCTGTAGGTAAGGTTTATTGAGAGTCCCAATCAGAGAATTGTTCCTACTTTCTAACATCTAAGCTTTTATTGATTGATTGATTGATTGATTGATTGTATTCTAGGGAAGGGTCTACAGGGTATTTAGGGTCTCACTACTAGATCGCACTCATAGTGTTCCTCCTGTTTACAGCCTCCCAAGAGCTGGGATTAAGCCACGCGCCACGACACCCAGTCTCAATTG
Organism: Capromys pilorides; assembly: GCA_004027915.1. Taxonomy (NCBI): domain Eukaryota; kingdom Metazoa; phylum Chordata; class Mammalia; order Rodentia; family Capromyidae; genus Capromys; species Capromys pilorides. Next base: position 15,238 of record PVKN010005093.1, read on the forward strand.
CCATCAGCATGCCCTTGGGGGTGGGGGCTCTTGGGGGTGGGGCTGGCACCACAGGCCTGGGGATCAAACCCCTGGCCCCTGTGCCTGCTGCAGACACTTTAATCCACTGAGCTACTTGGCTGGCCCTTCTAACATCTAATCTGGAGCAATCCCTCAATTTTTTTAGACCTTTCAGCCAATTACTCAACCCAAGCCCAGATCCTAATAGGTTTTTCCTGATACCCTCTGAGACATCCTCGATTCCCAATGGTATGTATTCTCCCTCAGGGCAATGAATAACAAATCCGACTGTTTTGCTACAGATGTGTTTCTGGCAGTCTCTGGCTGTAGGGCATTGACACTAGGACGTGTTTTTCTTGACATAGTCTCAGCATGATCACTAAGACATAATTATAATGAAAAATTTCCAAATCATTTGTGTTTTCTTGACAGCAACAGTCTAAAGCAGCCAGATGACAAACTGTAGCCTGGGGCCAAATCAGACCTGTTGCTGTTTTTGTCTATAAAGTTTTATTGGAACAGAGCCATGCTCATTCATTTTCCACATGGCCGCCTTTTTCCCAGAGCAGCTGGGGAGCTGCCATAGAACCCACAGTGACCTGCAACATCTAAAATATTTGCTCTTTTGTTCTGTACAGAGAAGTTTGTCAATCCCTGACTAAAGAATTACTATCAAAGGACTAAGAGTACAGTTCAGGGATAGAACATGAGGATGAGACCTTGGGCTTAATCCCCAGCATGAAACAAAAAAAAAAAAGAAAAAGTGTAATTGCTTATTTTCAAAATATAGAAAATTTGAATATATCTACAAATTTTTATTTATTTATTTATCTGGTACAAGGTCTTACTACACAGCTCAGACTCATAGTGAACCTCCTGTCTCAGCCTCCCCAGCACTGGGATTACACGTATGTGCCACCACGCCTGGTCTCAACGGCTGGCACTGTGTGCCCAGGGTTCAGGGACTGGCATTGTATGTGTTACCGGGGATTGAACCCAGGTCCTTGTGCTTGCCAGGCAGGCGCTTAGACTGCTGAACTATCTCCTCAGCCCTATTTTACTTTTTTTTTTTTTTGAGGGAAAGAAAGGTTTATTTAGCTCATAGTTACTGGAGGTTTCAGTCCACTTTCAGTCAGTTGGCTCCAAGGCAGAGCGGCACATGGCAGAGGGCAACCTTTCATAGTGGCAGCTAAGAGCAAAAAAGCTACTGTTTTTTTTTTTTTTAATGAGCAAAATATATTTATTAGGGGAAAGAAAGCTCCTGTCTGAGAGAGGGACAGGAAGGGGGTCTTGAATGGGTGGTCTCCACTAATTTACTTTTGAATGTAACTTTTTTTCCTTTTTTTCTGGAACTGGGGATTGAACTCAGGCCCTTGTGCTTGCCAGGGAAGCATTTACTCTACTGACCTATCTCCCCAGCCCCTATTTTTTTTAATTAATTAAATTATTTATATTTATTTATTTACTTGTTGTATTATGGCTGGCTCAGCCTGCCCTGGAGCTGGGGCTGGCACAGCATGTGGTGCCAGGGATCGAACTGTGGTCCTTCCAGTTCCTACGTTTTCCTAAGTAGGTGCTTTAGACTGCTGAACCATCTCGCCGGCCCCTCCCCAGCCCCTATTTTACTTTTTTTTTAATTTTTAATTTTCAATAGGAAATAACTATATGATAGTTTCAAAACATATTAGTAGTACCTTCATAATAATTGATACATTGAATTTTGTTGTCCCCATAGTAGTTATAAAGAGCACAGTGTGTACACATGATAAATTTTCTAATCTGTATTAGTAGGGGAGAAAGAGAAAAAGAAAAGAAAAAAAAAGAAAGAAAGAAAAAAAGAAAAACAGCAACAAAAATTTTTTCTTCTCTATGTACAAAGAGAGAGTAGTTGTATATATAGTTTAATGTTCCATAGTTGTAGTGAGATACCGGTGAAACTGGCATTGTTGGAGGCTGTTGGTATAAGCTTCTTACAGCTCATCATTCTGATCTAGCTCTGTGTTCTATGTCTTGTATTTAAGCTTTTCTGTTGGGTGATCGAGGGCAAGTTAAGGCTCGACCTGTATAATTGATCGTTCATCATTTGTATCTTCCAGGGTCAAATCCCCTCAGGATTAACTTTGGAACCATGTGCAGTGCTTTGTAGAGCTGTTGCCAGTGTCAGCCATCGGGACGAGTCACGGCCATTGCTTGACCAGTTTGCTCTCTGTGGGAGCCTGAGAGAACATCCTCTCTCTAGGTGACTCTCCTTAGGCACACTATCCTTCTTTTATCCCTTTCCTCTGAGGTCCCCAAATCTCCTTAAACAGAAAATTTGGGAAACCTCCAAGTTACAGGATGATACAGCACGGGTTCTCTTATGTACTGAGTCCTCACTGACCTTGTACCCTATTTTACTCTTGAGACAGGGTCTTACACTAAATTTCCCAGGAGGGGCTCAAACTTGGAATCCTCCTGTCTCAGCTTCACAGAATGCTGGGATTTCAAGTTCATGCCACCATTGTCAATTATTATTATTTTTTAAATAAAATTTTTTTTTTCAGGACTGGGGTTTGAACTCATGACCTTGCACTTGCCAGGCAGGCACTTGTGCCATGGAGCTATCTCCCCAATCCACTTAAATAAAAATTTCTGATAGCTTAATATCCCACATCCATTCAAAGAGCAATAGGAAGAATAGGTGAGATGTTCCCCACGAGTTGCTTCTGGATCCCTACACACAAGAATGAGACCTGCAACCTGTTGAGTTGGAAAGCATCTCTCAGCCACCGCATGGGACAGTCATGGGTACCAAGGTGATCTGTGAGCACCTCCAGTGTAGAGTACCCAGTGACGCTGGAAGAGAAGCCAGAAAACAGACGCTGGGCACCACCAGGAATGACTGCTTCTATCACGTCAGAACTAATTCCATCCGAGCTATCAGAAAGGATTTGGCAACTAGTGTGTCTTGTCTCTTTCCTGCAGTTTCACCTCTAGGGCTTCCCCAGACTCCAGAGTAACACTCGTCAGCAGTGTTTGTAAATGTTTACAGCAATCAACCTCGTCCACTTTTTTTTTTCCTGGACATAGGGCAAGAGATTTTCGGAGCATTCTCCGGAGCCTGAATGGTGCTAATCCTGGAGCGGTTGTCTATGATTTACAAATTGTGCTGTGCCAGTGAGGTAGGAGGTTGAACAAGGACAAGAAAACCATAGAAAGCTGTGGGACAAAGAATCAAGGAGCCAGACGGGGTAAGGATAATGATGTCAGAACACTGGGAAACGAGCTGGGCAGGGTGGTTCAGGCCCGTGATCCTAACACTCAGGAGGCCGAGACAGGAGGATCACTGTGAGTTTGAGACCTGACTGAACTACATAGTGAGTCTAAGATCAGCCTGAGATACACTGCGAGTATATATATAAAAAAATTAGGAAACCAACAAATAAAAGTCACCCTGTCCTCCTACAGACCCCCAGGCATGCATAAAACCAAAAGGGCAGTGCATGGCCCCGGCCTGTGTCCACCTTGTACAGACGATCACGCCACCTCCCCGCCCTGCCCCACCCCGGCCTCCCCTGTGGGCTTTACACACCTTGACACTTGCTCTTAAAACTTTGTATAGTCCAAAGGCTTCTCCTCCATAGAGGAGTCTGGTCACCTGTGGGGCACTATCACCTGTCAATCCCCAGTTACCATAGCACCTCCTGCAATCCTAGAACGTGAGGAGACCCAGCGCCTGCCCTCTGGGAAGAAACTCTTCTCGCTGATCCGCTCCACTTGGGGGCTCGGCTCCTTCCACTTTTCTTTTTTTCTTCTCCTTTTCTTTCTCTCTCTTTTTTTTTTTTTGAGAC
>PVKN010005093.1:19167-31825 GCA_004027915.1 Capromys pilorides
AAAAAAAAAAAAAAAAAAAGACAAGAAACAAACTCAGGACCTTGTGCTTGCCTGGCTGGCTGAGCTATCTCCTGGCTCTTCTTTCACTTTTAATAAATCTTACTCTTATCATTGCTGCTCAGATCTTTGCTTGAGACACCAAGAACCTAGAAACGACTGCCCTAGGACCCTCCATTCGATACCATCAGTGCCTGAGCTTCTTCACGTTCTTCAGTGTTTTGAAACAGGGTCCGGAGTTGCAGCCCAGCCTGACTTGGAACTCACAAATGCCCGAGGGCCAGGATGACAGGTGGCCGCCAATACATGCTGGTTGTGAACGTCACATCCTTAGCAACAGATGCACTCCTGTGTTTGTTTTCTTTTGGGGGGGCTATTGGTGATATGCAGACACCTCCCAACTTTGAAGAACTTTTTTTTGTTTTGTGTTTTTGAAACAGGGTCTCACTACACAGTTTAGGCTCACCTTGAGCTCTTTTTTGTAGCCCAGGCTGATCTCAAACTTACACCGATCCTCCTACCTCAGCCTCCCATTTGAAGAATTTTTTTTTTCTTTTGCCGGACTGGGGTTCAAATTCATGATCTTGCACTTGCCAGGCAGGCACTTGTGCCATGGAGCTATCTTCCCAGCCCCAATAGCTATACTTTCTTTTTTTTTTATTATGACCGGCTCAGCCTGCCCTGGAGGTGGGGCTGGTACAGCATGTGGTGCTGGGGATCAAACCATGGTCCCTGCAGTTGCCTAAGCTTGCCTAAGCAGGTTTTTTAGACCGCTGAGCCATCTCGCCAGCCCTGAAGAATTTTTTAAAAATTGTACTGTATCTGCTTTTCTGGTTTCTGAGTTTGGATGCAGAAGTTCAACTAGTGAGAGACACCTGATATTTTAGTAATGAAGGAACCAGGAGTGCCTACTGAGAGCCTAGACAGGGGATCTGAGTGGAAAAGAGAGGTCAGTAATAATACCAAGCCTTTTGGCCTGAAAAACTGGAAGCTGTTATTGGTTGAATAAGGAAGGACAGAAAAGGGAAGGGAATCTTGGACATACTAAGTAGAAGAGGCTTTCTTGACATCCCAGTGTAGACACCACGGAGAAGTAGCTCACTGGTGTAAGTGCCTGCCTTGGCAAGTGTGAGGTCCTGAGTTTGATCCCCAGTACCCCTGATGTGGACACCAAGTTCAGGGAAGAAGCCAGACTGGAAACAACTTCTAAAGTCATCAAAAATTCAAGAACTAGGTCTGGGGAGATAGCTCAGCAGTCTAAGCACCTGCCTGGTAAGCACAAAGTCCTGAGTTCAATCCCCGGTACCGCATGCCATGCCTGCCTGTAATCCTAGTGCTGGGAAGGCTGAAACAGGGGCATCACTATGAGGCTGAGATGTGTAGTGAGACCCTGCATCACATAAATAAGCCTGGACTGGTGAGATAGCTCAGTGGTCTAAAGTGCCTTCTTTGGCAAGCTTTGGCAAGTGTAGGACCACAGTCCAATCCCTGGCACCACATGCTGTGCCAGACCCACCCCTAGGATGGGCTGAGCCAGCCACACACACACACACACACACACACACACACACACACGCACACACACACACACAACAATAAGCCAGGCATGGTGGCACATGTCTGTAATCCCAGCACTTGGGAGGCTGAGGCACAAGGATCAGTGCAAGTTCCAGACCAGCCTGGGCTGGAAGAGTGATCTCTAGGTCAGCCTGAACTGCATAGCAAGATCTTGTCTCAAAAAGACAAATCAATCAATCAATCAATCCAAGAATTAAGTTAGGTGCCCTAGGATGAGGAGACAGAAGCCCAAGGCCAAGGCTAAGGCCTTCGTACCTTTCTCCTGTCAGGGGCCCACAGGAATCAGCCTCCACCCACACAGACAGTGGACACACGTGGGCCCCCCTGCTGACTTGAGGCCTTAGTCCAGCAGAAGAGATGGGATGGTTTCCGGCCGAGAGCTTCACTCTTTGTGCACCTGAGGGGTGGTGGGACGTTTTCTCCATCGGCCTTGAGCAGAACAGGTATCGCACATTTTGCTGGCGGACATGAAGAGGCCTTGTGGTCCAGATGAGGAAGACAGGGCAGCAAGCCACCTGGCCAGATGATGGACACCAGATGGGAAGGAGAATCCTGGTCTAGGCAGGCAGCGAGGGATTCCCTTCTCTGCTTCATCCCACCTGCTTTTGGTTCAAGAACCTCAGGCACTATCCCCAGAGAGTGTGTGGGACCCCCTAAATTCTCCCTGATGCTCCTGCTCCATACAATCATCCCATTTGTGCACAGGAGCCCATCCCCCACCTACTCAGAGAATTCACTCCTGCAAAATTTTTCCTCTTTCTTTTGTATCATTACTCTATCCCTTAATAGCCTACATCTAAAGAAAAAAAAAATTATGCCGGGTGTGGTGGCACACCTCTGTAATCACAGCACTGGGGGAGGGGGGGCTAGGCAGGAGGATCTCTTCTAGGTCAAGATCAGCCTGGGCTACATAATGAGTTCAAGGCTAGGCTGACCAGCATAGCGAGACCCTGTCTCAAACATACCTAAATAAATCAATAACAAAAACAGCAAAGCCAACCGGTCCACTGATCCTCCCAGCCTCTTTTAATCATTGTCCTACTTTTCTGTTTTCCATTGTAGTAAAATTCATCCAAATCCTGCATACTGGCTCTCCTTCCACATTTCCCTTTTTAGCTCTTCCCATCCCCCTCTTCCTAACTAAATATAATTAAAATAGAATTAAACCCCATTCCAATCAGGCGTTTTCTCCTGCCAAGCCAGTGAAACCACCCTTGCCAAGGTCATCAAACACGTCTATCCTGCCAAAGCTCTGAACAGCCTTTCACGCAGCCAATGCTTTCTTGAAGCCCTTTTTTCCCTTGGCTTCTGAGGCCTGAAACTCTGCCCATTTCTTCTTTCCTCGCTGACCACACCTTCTCAGCCGCCTCGGTGGCTGGATTGCCACCCCTCCCTTGGCCTTGCCAGCCTCAGTCCCCGACCACCTGGAGTCTGGTGCTCCAGCTCTGCCTCGGGACTCTCCTCTCTCCTCACTCACTCCCCAGGTGAACTGAGAGCTTTTCAATCCATCTACATCTTCATGATTTCCCAGTTACACACTTTCGGCCCTGGCAGCTGCCCCACACCCCAGACTTACAGCTCTCGCTGCTACTCATCTCACAGTCATCTCAAAATGATGGTGGCCAAAACAGAAGCCTTGCCGTTCTCTTCCAAATTAGCTTCTCCACCACTCTTCCGGTCTCCGTAAATCCTATCACCGTTCTCCTAGCAGCTGCTTATGCCAAAAGCCTAGGACGCAGCCTGGATTTCTCTCTGTTGCTCATGCTACCTCCCATCACTCAGCAGCCGCGTTAATTCAAGTCTCCAAATTCATCCCTTCTTCATGACATTGAGTTTGGCAATGGTTTCTTAAGGATGTCACCAAAAATGCAGGCGTCAACAGAAAATAAAGGACTAAATGGGCTCTATCAAAATTAAAACCTTTTGTGTCCCCAAGAGAATGAATATACACTCCACAGAATAGGGAAGTGTATTTGCAAGTCATATGCACAATATAGGTTTAAGATCCAGAACCCCTATGGTTCAACAGCAAAAACTGAGCAATCCACTTGAAAAAAAAAAAAATGGGAGAGGTGTTTGAATAGACATTTCTCCATAGGAGATGCACAGATGACCAAGAGGCCCACAAAAAAGATGTTCACCATCATCATTAAGGAACTACACATAGAAGCCGCAGTGACATAGCACTCCACATTATTGTAAACAAAACAGCAACAAACAATGGGAAACAAATGCTGGCGAGGATGCAGAGAACTTGGAACTATTCCACACCCCTCCTGGGAGTATAAAATGGTGTGACCATGGGGGGAAGCAATCTGGCAGTTCCTCAGAAAGAAATATGCAGAATCACGATATGATCCAGCAATTTTGCTTACTCCTAGATACATGCTCGAAAGAAAAAAAAAACAAGCTGGGTGCAGTGGCAACACCCCTATAGTCCCAGATACTTGGGAGGCTGAAGCAGGGGGACCTTTTGGCTCCCTGGGTAACATAGTGAGATTGAAACAAAAAAAATGTCCCCTCACCCCCACCCCCACCCTTAGCTAGTATACTTGGGTTTCTTAGTTGCCCCATAATAGTTCCTGGTCCGGTTCTGGTTGTTCTTCTGGTCTCTCACAAGCAGCCACTGTGATGTGTAGCTGGTGATTACGTACACCTATAAGCCCAATTGACATGCCACTCTGCCTCAGTACTGCCTGCTTGCTTTTGCTGCATAAGCCCTAGACCACCCGACATCAGGGCCTGATCGATATTTTGGGAGTAATCCTGACCAGTGCTCATCAATGTAAAATAAATTTGCCTGCAAATCGTGGATGTCATTTCAGTGTTTCTGTTTGCTGTTGCAAGATCTTGCCTAAAAAAATTAAATAACAAAAAATAATTGAAGGCAGGAACTCAAAAATATCTGTTCATAGCCACATGACTCACAGTAGCCAAAAGGTGACTCCATAGTTAGACATGGGACCTTTAAGAGGCTATTAGGTGATTATTGGGCTATGCCCCGATCCCACAAAGTCTTTGCGCTGAACTACATACCTAGGTCTTTTACATATTTGTTGTTGTTGTTTTTAAACAAAATCTCCCAATGTAGTTCAGGCTGGCTTTGAACTCACTATGTAGCCTAGGCTGGCCTCAAACTCACAGTAATCCTCCTGCCTCAGTCTCCAGAGAGCTGGGATTACAAGTGTGTACCACTTCACCCATTTTGGAGTCTCTTTTTTGAAGAGAATTAGGGGCCTTACAAAAGAGACCTATACTGGTTGATACATGGTGTCAACTTGGGAAGCTTAGAAGTTTAATTAACTGACTCAGTAGAGAGCCAGGATCCTTAGTTTGTAAACATCCTCATCCTATGCAAGAGGAGGGCATGGACATCGTGGGAGGTCTACACCCTCAGCCCCAGGGTAGCTTGTTCATAATATAAGGAGGAGAGAGAGGTTGGCTAGAAGCCTCAGCTGCTGCCCATCCCTTTGCTCTTCCCTGTTTCAGCCATGAACTGCTGCTCTCTGCCATGTACCACTCTGCCTGGGGGCCAGCTGAGCATAGACTAAAAACCTCCACAAACTGTGAGCTAAACACACGTTTCCTAGACTAGGTGTGACGGCATTTGCCTGTAATCCCAGCACTTAGGAGGCTGAAATCAGAAGAATCACTATGAGTCCAATCTGTGTAGTGAGACACTGTAGACTCTGTATTAAAAAATACAATAACTGATAGATCTTTCCTTCCATAATTTTTTTTTGCAGGAAGGAAAGGGTTATTTAGCTCATCCTTCCATAATTTTGAGTGCCAGGTATTTTGTCCCAGCAATGAGTAAAAAGTAACTGACATAATTTGGTACCAGAGAAGTGGGGTCATTGTGACTATACCTGACAATGTGGATTACAAGCTTTTGGGAATGGTTTATGGGAAGAAATAGGAAAGGTTTGAAGAGATCTCCTACTAGCGAAGAGCTGGAATGCCTTCAGCTGTTCTGTATGGGAGATTCTGGTCTGAGATCAGAAGATCAGAATGCTGATAGAAAGCCTGCCTGTAAAGACCAGGCTGGCAAAGAAGGACTGTACTGGTTGTTGGGCTGAAGGTGATTTTTTTTTTTTTTTTTCCCCTTTTCAAGACAGGGTCTTGCTATGCAGTTCAGACTGACCTTGAGCTCACTTTTGTAGCACAGGCTGGTCTTGAACTCACACCAGTCCTCCTGCCTCAGCCTCCCAAGTGCTTGGATTACAGGTGTGCACCACCATGCCTGGCTGCAGGTGATTTGTAATTATGGCTTGACCGAAAGTTTGTCTGTATTTTGCTCCTGTCCAGAGACTTTGCCTGAGACAGATTAAGAACAGTGGACTAGTTAATCTTGCAAAAGAAATCTCAAGGCAGTCAAATGTTGAGACAGTGGCATGGCTATTGTTGGAGGCGTTTACTCAGATATATGTTGAAAGTCAAGAGCAAAAAGCCCAGGAGGATGATTTAAAATGTGAGTTTGGCCAGAAAGGAAATTCCAGGAAGCCTGTGGAATGCAAAGATAAGGCCGAGATCTCCATTGCCCAGGAGGAACAGGAGGGAAGAAAAGATGTTGTGAAGGCATCACAGGAGGCGGTGGGCTCTCGCCCTTTGCAACCTCAGAATTACAAAGGTGAGGGACTTTGCTTTGAGGAGAAAGCTGAAGAGACCGTGTTCTAGAATGGTGGCAGTGGCCACACCAGGTTCCAGAATGGTGCCAGCATAGAGAATTTGTTCCTCAGAATCAGGGTCAGAGTGCTCAGCAATCCAGGCACATGACCCCTACAGCAAAAGAGAAGAAAGCCTGACTATTGTTCCACCATTTATGTGGCATTGGCTTTAGGCACATTCAGAACGCAGGAATTCTGAGGTTAAAATACTTCCATCTACATTTCAGAAGGCCTGTGATGTCAGGCAATGTCCCCCTGAGAGGACAGTGTGTAGAGTTGTGAGTGAGAAGCCTATTCAATGGAAACCTCAGAAGTTTAAAAAAGCCAGGAATGTGGATTATCTAAGGAAAGCTGCAAAAATGGAGGAAAGCAGGCCTGAGGGAGGCCATGGGAACAACCAGCAGAACTGCCATAGAGGGGCCAGGGAGATAGCTCAAGGGCACAAGTGCCTGCCTGGCAAGTGCAAGGTCCTGAGTTTGATACCTGGTTCCACACACAAAAATGTGCTATAGGGGTGGAGCCATGTAAGGCTTTTGGAGCTCATAACTTGCTTCAGATGTTCAACATGGAACTATAGGACTTAATGTTTGCTTAATGTTTTTTATTTGTTTTTTTTTTTTTTTTTTAAATTTTATTTATTTGTTTGCTTGTTGTGTTTGTTTGTTTCTTTATTTATTTATTTTGTGGCTGGCTCAGCTTGCCCTGGTGGTGGGGCTGGCACAGTATGTGGTGCCGGGGATTGAACCGCAGTCCCTGCAGTTGCCTGAGCTTTCCTTAGCAGGCGCTTTAGACCACTGAACCATCTCGCCGGCCCTTGTTTGTTTGTTTTTGTGGGATTGGGGTTCAAACTTATGACCTTGCACTTGCCAGGCAGGCACCTGTGCCGCAGAGCTATCTCCCCAGCCCCAATGTTTGCTTAATGTTTCTGGATTTTGGAAGTGCTTTGGTCCCAGTGCTTTGTATCCTGCTGCTTGTACCTTTTGGAATGGTAATGTTGTTCTTGTGCCATTGAATGTTGGAAGTGTTTAGCTTTTCATTTGTCCAGGGGCTTGCAGCTAAGAGTTTGCCTTAAATCTTGGAGGAGACTTGGGACTTGGGCCTTTTGGAAACTCTTAGAGATGAACTGGAATGCCTTTTGCACAAAGGGATGTGCCTGAGACTTGCGGGGGTGGGGGGGAGTTCTCAGGGGCACAATCTCATGGTTCTAATGTAATACAATGTTCAAGTTGTAAAATGTTAATGCACGCCTATGTACCTGGAAACTGGTTTAAGGAAATGTCTAGTTGCTAAGTTGACAAGGGGTGGATTGTACTGGTTGATACATTGTGTCAACTTGACAAATTTAGAAAGTTAATTGACTCAGCAGAGAGCCAGAATTCTTAGTTTGTAAACATCTTCATCCTGTGCAAAAGGAGGTCTGGGACGCTGTGTGAGTTTTATATCTTTAGCTCCAGGGTAGCTTGTACATAAGGAGTGGAGAGAGGCTGGCTAGAAGCCCCAGCTGCTGCTCTTCCCTTTGTTGTTTGCTGTTTTCTACTGTCATGAACTGCTACTCTCTGCCATGTGCCACTCTGCCTGGAAGCCAGCCGAGTATAGATTGAAATCTCCACAAACTGTGAGCTAAATAAACCTTTCCTTCCTCAATTTTGGGCATCAGGTATTTTGTCCCAGAAATGAGTAAAAAGTAACTGAGACAAGACCTCAATGTGCTTGCCCTTTAGCCCTATGTAGTACAAGTACAGGGTGTTCTTCCCTCCAGGGATGTAGCGCTAAGGTGGGTGCTCCTTGGAAGTAGAGAGCAGCTCTCACTAGAATCCAAACCTGCTGGTGTTTTGATCTTAAGACTTCATGGACTCCACAAAAGTGAGAAATAAGGGCCAGCCAGATAGCTCAGAGGATTAAAGCACCTGCTTAGGCAGAGGCAGGGCCTGGCTCAATCCCCAGAGTGCTGTGCCCCCAGCCCTGCCCCCAGAGTCACGTGGAGGCAGTGACTGAGGCTGGGCATGGCATCCACCTGAAATCCCAGCTCTTGGGAGGCTGAAAACAGGAGAATCACTGTGAGCCCAATTTGTGTAGTGAGACCTTGTAGACCCTGTGCTACATGCAGAAAAAATAAAAAAGAGGGGCCAGCGAGATGGTTCAGTGGTCTAAAGCGCCTGCTTAGGAGGGCTCAGGCAAACTGTGGGGACTGCGGTTCGATCCCCGGCACCACATGCTGCGCCAGCCCCACCACCAGGGCAGGCTGAGCCAGCCACAAAATGAATAAATAAAGAAACAAACAAACACAACAAGCAAACAAATAAATAAATAAATAAAATTAAAAAGAAATATATTTTTGTTCTTTACAAATTACCAAGTCTCCATTGTTTTGCCATATCAGCACAAAATGAATTAAGACAGGTAGAAACAATCCAACTGCCTATCAACATGGGCTGCCAGATAGCTCAGTGGATTAAAGCACCTGCTTAGGCAGACACAGGAGCCAGGGGTTCGATCCCCAGCCTGCTATGTTGGCCCCCCTCCAGGGTGTGTTGAGATAGCAATTGAGACTGGGTGGGGTGGCATGTGTGTATGTAATCCCAGCTCTTGGGAGGCTGAAAACAGGAGAATCACTACGAGTCTGATCCATGTAGTGAGACCCTGTGGACTCTGTACTAAAATACAAAAACAAAAAAACAACCAAAAACAAATGCCCATCAACAGGTGAATGGATAAGAAAATATGGTAACTTCATATGATAGAATTCAGCCATTACAAGATGGTTCAGCGGTCTAAAGTGCCTGCTTAGGAAAGCTTAGGCAACTGCAGGGACCGCGGTTCGATCCCCGGCACCACATGCTGTGCCAGCCCACCCCCAGGGCAGGTTGAGCTGGCCATTAAAAAAAAAAAAAATTACAGAATTCAGCCATTGAAAAGGAATTAATAGGGGCCGAGGAGATAGCTCCATGGTACAAGTGCCTGTCTTGCAAGTGTAAGGTCATGAGTTCGAACCCCAGTCCCGCAAAAAAAAAGAAATGAAGAGGGCTGGGATATAGCTTAGTGGCAAAAGCACTTGCCCGGCAAGCACAAGGTCCCAACTTCAAACCATATTACCATGCACATACACAAAAAGGAATGAAGATCTGATACATGTTACAGCACCCATAAACCTTAAAAACGGGGCTGGGGAGATAGCTCTGGGGCACAAGTGCCTGCCTGGCAAGTGCAAGGTCCTGAGTTTGATCCCTGATTCCACACACAAAAAACAAAAACAAAAACCTTGAAAGCATACTACATGAAACAAAAGGGGACAAAAAAGGACAGATTTTTTGTTTGTTTGTTTGTTTGAGATAGGGTCTCACTATGCAGTTCAGGCAGGCCTTGAGCTCACTTTTATAGCCCAGGTTGGTCTTGAACTCGCACTGATCCTCCTGCCTCAGCCTTCCAAGTGCTGGGATTACAGATGTGCGCCACCACGCCTGGCAAGGACAGATATTATATAATGACAATTATTTAAGATATCTGGAATAGACAAATTCATAGAGATGGAGAGTAGAGTCAGGATTGCCAAGGGGATAGAGTGGAATAGAGATGACAAAAATGCTTTAGAAATAGTGTCGATGGCTACAAGACATTGTGAAATGTATTTAATGTCTGAATTATACACTTAAAAATGGTTAGATCTGAGTGTCATTATAGATTCAAGCCCAGCCTAGGAAATCTATGAAGATCTTGTCTCAAAATAAAATTTTAGGGCAAGCCAAATAGTTCAGAAGATTAAAGCACCTGCTGGCAGGTGCAGGGGCCAGGGGTTCCATCCCCAGGCCTGGTGTGCTGGCCTCACCCCTGGGGTGCGCTGAGATAGCAATTGAGACTGGGCATGGTGGCACGCTTCTGTAATCCCAGCTCTTGGGAGGCTGTAGACAGGCAGATCACTACAAGTCCAATCTAGTGAGACCTTGAACATCCTACAGACCCTTCCCTAAAAAAAAACTACATACACACAAAATTTAGCCAAGCATGGTGATTCACACCTGTGGAGGCTGAGACAGGAGGATCACCACAAGTTCTAAGGCAGCTTGGGCTACACAGTGAGTTCAAGGTCAACCTGATCTGCATAGCAAGATCCTATCTCCACCCCACCCCTCACCTCCAAATGATTAAAGAGGCAAATCACTTATTTTTGACTACAGTAAAATAAATGAGAAAAAAAAACTTCCCCCAACCTGACTGACTTTCTTAAATTGCGGTTGCCATGGCTTCAGGCTATCTAGCTGATCTCCACACTTTTGTTTTCACTTTCCTCCCATACAAAATCCAGAGTGATAAAGAAAAAGTTAGTTTGTATTTACTTATTTGGTATAGGGTCTCATGTAGTACTAGGGATCTAGCCCAGATCCTTGTACTTGCAAGGCAGGCACTTAGCCCACTGAGCTATCTCCCCAGCTCATATTTATATTATACCACAGGGTCTCATGTGGTGCAGGCAGGCCATGAATCCACAGCAATCCTCTTGCCTCCGCTTCCTGAACACTGAGATTAGGTGTGCAACACAACACCCAGTTTAAATTTTTTTATTTTTTAGAGTTCACTTCTAACATATTAACTGCTGCAAAACTCTCCAGTTCAGCACCCTCCTGTGCCTTCCTAGTGCCTGGAGAACAAAATCCAAAAGTATTTATCCTGGCTGTAAAGCCCCAGGGGATCTGGTCGCAGGCTGCTTCTCCGTTCTACCTGCTAAGACTCTCCCACACTGTCCTCTGGCTGCCCACGCGCCCCTCCAGCCTCAGGTCCCTCGGCTTCCTGTTCCCACCCCCTGGAATGCTGCGTGCTGCATCCTCACGTGACTGACTGCTCCAGTTAGGTGCCGCCAGCTCGAGGACGTCTTCCCTGGCCATTCTACCTGAAATAGAACCTCTCCATCAGCCCCAACCCGTCTCTATGCCTGAACACAGCACTGGCTGCCACTGTGGCACACATTTGTAAGATGTCACCTGCCCTCCCCACCTCTGCAATAGAAGCCCCGGGAATGCAGGGTCTTGGTCATACTCTAAGGCCCAGCAGTGTGCCAGGTATGAGCCATTTGGTGCAACTGAAAGAATTAGATAGAAATTAATATTTTTTTTAAAGTTTTGTGGCTGAACTTGTGGGCTGAGAATTGACGTCTTTAGCAGAAGTTATAATTTCTATCAACGCCTCTGTTCTGGCCCTCTGTGGTCCTTCACATGAGGATTGTGTGTAAGCAATGACATTCTGAAAGAGATGACCCAGGTGAAGCTGTCCCCAGCCCCCAAAGTGTCACAATACCCTGTACATGGCAAAATTAATTCATTCCGTATTCTAGCAGTGGATACTTAAGCTGCCTTAAAAAAAAGAAACTTTTCTTTTTATGAACAAAACAGCTGGGCATCCTTTCTCCGGGCTCTGTCCCGGATATGCCCAATGGTCGCTGCTACAGACACGGGGAATGGCATGTAAGAAGGAACAAGCTTTGACAGGGCCGACACTCAGCAAGCACAGGTTTATGTTTGGGTTGGTCCAGGAAGCCTCAGTCACTGTCCCCGCTTTAATGTCCCAGAGGCTGAGCACACTGGTGAGCAGCGTCTCCCACTGTTCTCGGGGCTCTCTGGCCGCTCTCTCTGCTCTCCCAGCTGCTCTTGGGCACCTCCAAGTCCTGTCACTGCTCAGTGGTTTTCTCTCTCTCTCTTTTTTTTTTTTTTGGTGGGGCCGGGGCTCGAACTCACAACCTTGCACTTGCCAGGCAGACACTTGTGCCATGGAGCTATCTCCCCAGCCCCTTCAGTGGTTTTCTCTTGCTCAGCAAGGGCCTTGCTTTTTCTTCTCCCTAGGCTTCCAGAATCTCATCATCCAGTCTTCGGAAGTTAAATTTCATGTATATGCTGACAATATCCTCAGACCTACTAGGGCAGGTGAGATGGCTCAGCTTAGGCAAGCATAGGGACCAGGGTTTGATCCCTGGCACCACATGTGGTGCTGCCCCTGCCCCGGGTGTGCTCAGCGGGCCATGGAGACTGGTCATGGTGTCACACACCTGTAATCCCAGCACTGGGGAGGCTGAAAACAGGAGGATCACCATGAGTCTGAGTCCCCGTGGCATAGTGAGATCTTGTACCAAAATATATTAAAAACAAAAACAAAAACTACTTTTGCTGGATGTAGTGGTATACACGTGTGGTCGCAACTATTCAAGAGGCTGAGGCAGGAGGATTAATGAAGCCCAGTAGTTTGAGGTAAGCCTGGGCAACACAGTAAACCTTTCTCTCCTTCCTCCCTGTCTCTCCTTCCTCCCTGTCTCTCCTCTTTTTTTCCTTCTCCCTCCTCCTCCTCCTCCTCCTCCTCCTCTTCCTCTTCTTCTTCCTCTTCCTCTGTAAACCTTTCTCTCCTTCCTCCCTGTCCCTCCTCCTCTTCCTCTTCTT